>JAJIBD010015001.1:0-23678 GCA_021461705.1 Cryptotis parvus
ATGGCTGTTGTGAGATGAAATACAAAGCACACATTCCAGTTGATGCAAAATCTAGCTGAGTGTTAAGGAATCCAGTACAATGTTCCACTAACATCAATTTCCTCCTACACTTTCCTACCTAATTAACACCCTATTCTTGGCGGGGGCATTCGAGAGCAGCACTTTGCTGAAACCAAACCCAGACCTCACCCGGAACCAGCCCATTGTGCTGGGACCACACATACTCTTTTGTTCACGCCACTCTGCTGACCCTTGACCTACTCTGCTCACTACAGTTCACAGTGTGGTGAGCCAATGTCACAACGAAAGAGACATTTCCTACCTTTGAAAATTAATGGGCAGAGAATCAACAGACTTGTGGTGCCGTCCACTTCCCATCTGTAAATTTCTCAAAATACTTTCCAGTAAATGGTCTCCAGGGGCTCATGATGCTGATTAATAACACGAGAGTGTCTCATTTTTCTTAGTTTTTCTCAGATGAAATGGTGTCTGGAGAGCATTACAGGCATTGAACTATGTATGGTGGGATTTGTCTTTTTTTTTTCACACATATCTCAGAGATATTCCAGAAATCAATCAGTCATTGAACAGCAACTAACTTTGCTCGAGCATAAATTGGCTGTTCTTTGCTCTGCTATTAGGAATAAGATCCAGGATAACCTCCAGAATCTGACAATCTCATAGAAACACCACAGGTTAGGAGCTGCTTCACAGCTTAGTTCTCATCTTAATATTTAACTGGAAGTTCCATAACTGTAGAGCTGAATCTTCCAAGGGCCGCTGTGGGTGAGCACCAGAGTAAGGCTACAGGACCTATTTCACATCACTTACTCCTGAAACCGTCATTTTCTGGAGATGTAGGTGTGGAAACTAGAAACCCGTCCTCCACACCTCCTTCCCCACCTCCACTCCCTGTCTGCTCCCCAAGCTCTGCGGCTCCAGCTATCATCAGCAGAGCCATGGGCTGCTTTCGGGTTTCCACTATTCTTCTTCCATTCCATGTCAGATCAACTCACACAGGCGAGCCAGCTCTGTGGCCACCCTCTTTATCTGCCCTAACATTCCTTCCTCCGCCTATTCATGCGGCTGCAGGGGTCTGGTCCGGCTTCCCCTGTAACCTGGGAGGGAAAAATGTCTCCCTCTTGTATTGCTTCGGAGCCTGGTTGTTTTGGGGATCTGATTTCCTCCTCCCTTCTCAATTGCGTTCATATAGCTTCCTTTGCTCAGCCTCCTCCCCCTCTGCCAACAGTGAGAGTCTTTTTCACACCCTAGGAGTTCAGCCCTGCTTCTCTGTTTCCTGCTGTCAGCTTGCAGGATTTCCTGAGTCCAGGATGGGGCAATAGTTAGAGGCACCGCTGGGCCCTATCCTGCACCACACCTCATGAGGATCACCCAGTTCTCTGTGCAAGGCATCTTATTTATATCCCAGGGCACTGAGGTCAGTCCCTGCTTTGATATAGCATTTCCGTCACTCCCCAAAGCTGAACAAAGTGCAGCATCCTTCACCCAAGCCCACTAGTTCCATTCACTCCTGACTTTAAAAAAAGTAGTATTTCTGCCACCATTCTTCATCAAAACAGTTTAGATAAAAATAAAAGGGGGCTAAAGAGATTGCTCATGCTATAATATTAAACAGCACTATAATATTAAATTTTAATATTAGGGCCGGAATGATAGCACAGTGGGTAGGGCATTTGCTTTGTACACAGCTGACCCGGGTTCAATACCCGGCATCCCATATGGTCCCCCAAGTACCACCAGGAGTGATTCCTGAGTGCAAAGCCAGGAATAACTCCTGAGCATTACTGGGTGTGACCCAAAAAGCAAAAAAAAAAAAAAATTAAATATTAAATTAGGGCCTATATATTAAAGATCTTAATATTGTAATATTGGAGGCCCCAGCACTACATGGTCCCTAGGACACTGCTAGATGTGGCTTCAATTAAAAAAAAATGATAAATAAAAATGAAATTAAGAATAAGTTTACATCTAACAAAGGAAATTGTTGCATCAATACACTCTTCCAGCTGGAAATCTCTCCTCATTAGCCTGAATACTTGAAATATGCAATGATTTAAGGAGAACCAGAGAGATAGTACAGCAGGTCAGACACTTGTAGCCAACTTGGATTCAATTCCTGGCACAGTGTATAGTTTCCTGAGCACCACCAGGAGTGATCCCTGAGAGCAGACAGAGCCAAGAGTAAACTCTGAGAACATCTGTGTATAGCCCTAAAACAAAAAACAAACAAATGAAAAATGAACAGATACCTGAATTTAAAACAGTTCTCTGATATGGGAGAGTGTAAGTAAACCTGTCAGCAATGTGTAACATGTGTTCCACATATGAGAAAACTCCTCAATAATAACAGAATGACTAGTAGAAATCCCTGTGAGTCCTAGCTTGAGCAGTAGTGATACTTTAAGACTCCAAAACTCAAAATATAAAATGAAATTTTCCACATGGTCCTTAGCAGGAACCACAATCCCTTCCATGCCAACTGTCCCTCCTCCTCCAGCCCCCAGCTCCAAACCACATATCTGTCATCAGCACTCCCAGGTGTTTACTAGAATTCAAAGGAAGTCCTTGCTCTCTAAGCTGCAAATGAGAGAAGTAACTCAGACACACCTTTACAGTCCAAATATGGTGCCACCAGGTTGTTCAAGGAGGTCATCTGAAAAAGTATTTGGGATAGGGAAAGAACCAGTATGACAGAGACAGTGGTAAATGACCATTGTATAAAAAACTGCATGTAGAATAGGTAAGGGAGCAAACATGATAACCTCTCCGTGTGCAGACCATAATGCCCAATGGGAGAGAGGGAGGGGAGAAAGAAGAAAAGTGCCTGCCACAGAGACAGGATTGGGGGGGTTATGAGGGGGTTGCAGGTAAACGAGCACATTATTGATGGGAAATATGTACTGGTGGAGGGATGGGTGTTGGAACACTGTGTGACTGAAACCCGATCATGAAGGGCATTCTGTGACCCAATAAAATAAAACAAACAAAAGAATGAACAGAAACAGCAAAGAGGTCCTGTGGTGGCCTTGCCACAGCCATGAGACTGAAGCATGTCCAACTGACCCCGTGCCTGAGATTGGGCCCCCTCTGACTCCTGTCTCATTCCTGGGAGTTGATTCCATTGGATTCACTCTTCTTAATAGTGCTCCCCCTTGACATGCTCACGCCTAAGAGAAACAGAGTTCATTAATATTTCCAAAATATCCCCCCTGGCTGCTTGCTCAGATCACCAGCTTTTCCCTGTGGGCCCCTTTGACACATAGGCATGGAGGCCCACCAAGTGTTCCCTCTCCTCCACTGCCAGCTAAGGGCAGGAATCAGCACAGAGATTCCCTTTTATCTACCTTCTTCAGGAATTGAATCTATTTACTGGTACATTGTTCTCTGCTGTCCGTGACTCTTGGTTCAGAACATCAGCTTTATTATTTTTGGATTCACACCTTCCTGACCTGTGTGTATTAAGAGCAGTGGAGTTGAAAACTTCCTTGAAGGCACTTGGTCAACAGAGAATGCAACCACTCTCTAACTGTAAACATAAAGCTCTGGTTCTCAGTTTCACCCATTTTGACTCAGTAACCAGCTTACGACATGGTTCTAGGCTGGAGGCCCTGAGGGGGTCTTCATGACTTCTGAATCCAGCGACTGCAAGCTTGGTTCAGCAAACACTGGTTGATTGAGTCTGGTGCCCAGAGCCTACTTTTTCCTTCCAGGGCTCTAGACATGACTTACCAATCTGTTGAGTCCCACTAATCTAAGCCATAACTTTTTCAGAATTTGAACACTTGTATCTCAGTATTCTAAACAGTGCTCTTATGTTTTGAGGCATGCTCCCTGGAAGTAATGTACGGAACCATTTTTTTTTCAGATTAGGGGGACTAGATTACTGAGCTAGACAGAGATATCATGATGATAAAGGTAGCTCTCCCTTATCTTCTTATACTGAAGAGCCTCTCTTGAGTGGACCAGACCTAAGTCAAACCACACTATCACAGCCTTGCTTCCCTGTCCTCCTTATGTTCATGCCCTGGGCAACCTGCTATTGGGGACCACACTTTGTTTTTGCTTTGTTTTATTTTAATTTTTTCTTTTTATGGAAACACAGTGAGATACAACTACAAGGTTGTTAATGATTAGACTTCAGTTATATAATTTTCCAACACCCATCCCTTTACCACTGTACATTTCCCAATGGGGACACCACCAATGTCCCCAGTTTCCCAGTTTCCCTACCAGTCCCCCACCTCTGTGGCAGATGGGTGCTTTTCCTCTCTCTCTCTCTCTCTCTCTCTCTCTCTCTCTCTCTCTCTCTCTCTCTCTTTCCTTTAGCACACTTTATTTGCATAATGCACAATGATCACAAGCCTGGCTTATCAGAGTCCCAGCCTACAGCAGTCTTTTTCAAGCCCAGCCCAGGTATGCCTGATCCAGAGACTCACATACATAGGGCAGAGCTGCTATTGGCTCTCCCTGTGCCCAGCTGATCACGAGGCGCCTGGGAGGGAAGGCGAGTTCTAGTCCTGGTTCGCCATTCTAGCAGAGTCTCAAAAGAACCCCCACACCATGAGGGCTGCCATTTTCCACATCCGGACTCCCCAGCTCATCAGAGCTCCACCCAGCAGAAGAGCTGATCACAAGTCCAGCTCTCATGCTGCAAAGCAGCAGCGTGGTTCATCAATAACTGCACAAGATGAAAGGCGACTATAAGAGTATTCCACCCACATGACAAAGCCTGGCAAGCTACCTATGTCTTATTTGATATGCCAAATGCCAGTAACAATTATAGACTTCATTCCATGACCTGATGGAATGGTCTGAGGCTCTTTATATTCCTGGAGCGAGCAGATGCTCCCTTGGGCTACACTAGCATGTGACAGGATGTATGGAGATGTTACTGGTGCCCGCTCGAGCAAATCAATGAACAACAGGAAGACAAGTGATACAAGTGAATTCAGTTTGTAGTACAGATACTAAAAGGTAATAATGTATATCCCTTTACCTACTTTCAACACTCAGTTCTTGTTCAGAGTGGTCATTTCTAACTTTTATTGTCACACTGGTTCCTTCTCTATCCTAATTGCTCTTTGCCCTCCACATATTTGTGGTAAGCTTACAACCAGTGGCAAGTCCTCCTGGCCTCTGTTTTATCTGGCCTTGGATATTAGTCTCATACTATTTTGTTATATCCCATAAACAGTCCTGTCTTATTTTTTTCTCAGCTAGAATAAAAATGGTTCCTTTTGGCTAGTGGTTCATTTTATTTCAGAAGATTCCCATAAGAATGAATAGCCCCCAGTCCCCAACCTCCAATACACACACACACACACACACACACACACACATCATTCTAAACTCAGGTTTCTTTTGTAAATGAAAATGGTGTCACTGTTATGTATGGCTTCTTCTTGCATGAAGGGATTCAGACCAACAGGTAAATGATTCTCAAATGCCTTGGGATTACATTGAGACAGGTTCTGGGTGACCTGCCAGTGTGGAATCAGAGAACAGACTAGGACAATATTTCACAATAGGAAATTTCTTGTCATTTGGATTTCCTGGGAGCTGAAGTGTAGTGAGAAAAGTGCCTGGAGGTTTGGTCCTTATTCGCTCTTCCACATACCTGAGTAAGATGCCAATTACAGCATCATTTTAAAACAGGAATGGCATTAGTTTTGATCCTAAAAATTTAACTTGAAATATGGATAAGAATAAAACTATTTTAAAATAAGACACTGTGTTCATTTATGACATTCAGGATAATGTCCTGAAGAAGGAAATAAATCATTGTCAGGCATATGGTCATTTTAAATGCCAGGCATTTCTGTACTAGAGTATTAGGAAGTTTCTAAGTCATGTCCTACTGTCAACCTAACAGCTACCTGACTTGTGTCAGTGAGAACATTTCCACTAAGATGTCAAGGTTTCCAAACAAAAGGCAGAGGGTTGAATCATATAGCTTTGTCTCCACCTGCAGGAATAAGGAGAATTAAATCTGTGTGTGTGTGTGTGTGTGTGTGTGTGTGTGTTTGAAAATATGTAAGACCTCTATAATCAACCTCAAAGTATGAGCTTTACTAATAAGCTTTACTATTCTCCAATAAGATAATTATTGTAGCAGAAGAGCATCAGTTAAAACAGGACACAATTAACATATGCTACTTATTTTTTTATACTTTTCACTGAAATACAAGATGCATAGTGAAGTACTCACAATCACCAGTGTTCTTTTACCTTTTGATAAGGACAGAGGGGTGGGATTTTGACCCTACTCAGAGTTTTCAGGGTTTACTACTGGGTCAGTGCAGGGGTCACTTTAAAACCCTCTTCAAACTATTTCCTTGCTCTGCCCTTAGGCAAGCTCAGCCAACCCCTTCTCTCTGTTCCTCCAACTCTATCCTGCCATACTCCTGCTCCTCCAATTCACTGCTATCAGTCAGGCTGAGAACTCAGTCTCAACTGACTCCTCAACTGTTTTTCCAACTCTTATATATCCACATAATTTGGATACCTGCCATCCCTTTAAGAGTTAAAAGCCATTCCTTTAATTCTTAAAGGGACCCTAACAACCAGGTACAGTCTGGAATCGAAACTAGGGAAGGCCAAGTACCTTAGCCCTGTACTATCACTCCATTTCATTAGTGTCCTTTAAATGAACAGTCACAAAGGGCACACATTTGCATCCATCATCCAGACCAAGAAACAGCTTATTGGCAGCAGCAAATTAGCAGCTTCCTCACAAGCCACCCTTAAGATCAGTTCCCAATTATGTTCAAGGACTGATCTAATCTTCACTTTCTAATGATAGAAAGCTAAGTTTCTATCATTAGACTTGGTTACCATCAAAATGAAGCCTAAGTTGAGGGCTGTCCCATCAAAACTCCATTCTCGTGTTCTCCCAGAACCTTGAAATGTTGCTAAGGAAGTTCCACATCTGAGGCAGACAAGAGCAACTTTGATTAGGATGTTCAACGTTCACCACCCATAGTAAGTCAAAGATGAAACTCCTGACTCGGAGAGAAAATACAGCAGGTGTTGCACTTGCCTTGCATGCAACTGAGCTGAATTTGATCCCTGGCACCCATTATGGTCCCCCAGCCCCACCAGAAGCAATCTCTGAGCATACAGCTAGGACCAAGCCTTAAGCAGTAACAGGTATGACCCCAGCAAAAAAAACTAAATAAATAAATGAGAGATGAAATTCCTTTGTTGATGGACTTCTAACTAAAGAGAATCTGCATCTAATTTAAATGACCCCAAGCTGCTCATTGTCTATATCTTGAAATCATTATCTTAAATCATTTATGTGACTTTCAGGTATTTCATAAAGGAGTACACTTCCAGTCTTTCTGTCTTGGCAAGAGTAGGAAACTGAAATCATAATCTGACAGTTCTCCAGTCTCCTGAGACAAATACAGTTGGTAGAAACAAAGCATCTGATGATCACGCATTTTGCTATTTAATTGGTACTGGTAGCTGGAGGTGTTCTTTTTTCCATATTGGTCAAGTTTGTGTGGTTGCAACCACATAGTCTGTAGATATTTTCAAACTTAGATTTAAGAGCAATTAACCCATCTCCTGTGGATTCAGCAGGTGGAAGAACAAATTCACATCTTCACGTTAAGAACCCCAGGGAAAGAAGGGCAGATGGGAAAAGACACATTTAACCAGATATGAATCTTCATTTTCTTTCTGCTTTTAAAGTACTTATTAATATACTTTTGAGGCCATTACTAATATTTGTTTAAAATCTTTGTAAGATTATCTTTAGACATTTATCACTGGAAGACTTAAGCCAGACACTTCAGGGGGCACTGATAGGGCCGTGACCAAAAGGTGCTTTTGGTAAGAAGAGGCGACAATGTGCCCAGTGCGTGTATAGTTGGGCACTCTCACTATTCAGCCTCAGAGAGAGGAAAATCGGGATGGAGGCGGGGAGCAGAGAACAGAAGGAGGGAGCAAGAGGGAGTAGGGGGAGCAAGGAGAAGCAGGGGGAGGAGGGGGGGATGGAGGCCCTACAGGGATGAGGTTTAGAAAATGAATAAAAAGGAGAAAATGACCAAAATTCTGTTCTGACTCTTCATGTGATGAAAGCCTGCATTGTGTGACACTGGTGGGTGGGTGGGGGTGGCAGAGAAGGTTATTCAGTGATTGTAGACAGCATCAAAATGCGAAATATTTCTATTTCAGCTCTTTCATGTTTCCTTCTACAAAAATCCTCCTCCTTAGTGACCACTATTTTTTTCCCTTCTGTTCTCAACAGTCATTTTGTATTTTCTGGGCAAAAAAAAAATCAATTTTTTAAAACCTCTTACCTGCCCACTGGGTTTTGCACTTTCCAGTGAATAGGGGGTGAGCGCTGGGACTCATTTCCACACTTGCCAAAGCTCCTCCAGCCCTCTCGAAAGCATCCGTGTATTATGTGGGGTGCAGCCCTTGCCTCCTTTTCTCTCCTGTAAATAGCTCCCCTCTGAGTCTCTGTCTCCCTCCCCAGTTCCTTCACTCTCCATTTCCTTGGAAGAGAGTCTCACAATGAATAGGAAACATTTTTAAGAGACAGGAGGAGGAGTTGTGAAAAGAGATTTAGAAGCCAAATGGGGCCCTTGTTGGAAAAGAATTCAGAGTGGCTGATATAACTCAAAGTCATTCACTGCTGCAGAAAAGAGGACATGGAGGGGAACATTCACTTACTGGGAGGCACTTCATCTAGTGTCCCCGACTAATTGGAGACCATTCTCTGGGAAGAAACGAAAGGTTGTGGGGTCACAAGCGCACATCTGTGCATGGGGTTGAGAGCCATCAGCCTTTTCTTGTTCAGACTTTTGTGCAAGCAAAAGACTTGCTCTTACCTTTGTTTCTCTGCCCTGGTACCTGGGTGGTGCTATTTTGTAGGAATCAATACCAGGAGGAAATCAGGGGATTTGTCAGCAACTTGAAAAAAAGACAAATTTTGCTGAAAAATTATGTATGTTAGAGCTTGGTCAGCAGCAGCTCTGCCCAAGTGTCCTCTGACTTGCTTAAGTCAGACTTTTGATGAAATACCCACTGTTGATATTGAAGCTGGCTTTAGTTAGATGCATACTACTTTGAGAGACTGTACAGCCTCTCTTCTCATTTCCTCCTGAAGTCTGTGGCCTCTTGATCGGAAATAGTGTTCTCATTATCGTTTGATATTAAAACTGATAAATTGCTTTATCCCAGATGTTGTCTTGTACAATTGAGTGTTCCTTTCCAATAAAGGTCAGCCACAGGGCATGAGCACTGAGGACACAGGTTTGGGAGCTGTTGCCTTCTGGGAAACCAGCCCAATGTTGCTTTATATACTAAAACACAGAATTCTGAACTTTTCCTTTCTTTGGTTAGAATGAAAACTTGGAATATTCAGACATCTGGTCAAATATCTTCTCTTTTTGAAGACCAGCTTGCTGATGTGAAAGCTATAACACATAAGCTTATAACACAGTAAGATGAAGGTAATGATTTTTATTTACTCCTGAACTTAGTGCATTTATAAGTTAAAGCCTAGAAGAATCTCCTCACTCAATTTTCTGACACACACTCTTGGAATATCACTGTGAATTCTGTTCATTTGGGGCCACACCTAGAAGTGCTCAGGAGCTACTCCTTGCTCTGTGTTCAATGATGACTCCTGGAAGAAGTTAGGGGCACCATATGATATAAGAAATTAAACCTGGGGTTCTTGAATGCAAGCATTTGCTTCAGCTTTTTTAGTTTTTCCCTTCAAATCCCTCACTGTAAATTTTTATTGCAGCATTTAGTAGTTAAACTCTCTAAGATTCCAATCAAAATGAAAGTCTATTCATTTCTTGACCATCAGAAAGTTTCTGCCAATTTAGGAAATTCTGTGACTTGCTCATAGTAGGTTTCTGATAACTATTCATCTGATTCCATCTCAGATAATATCCCTGAGGACTATCTGACCAGATTCTTGAATATTCCTGCAATATTTGTTCCTAATAGTTCAATTCTCAGAGGTGAAATAGAGTGGTGATTCTGAAACAATTTCCAGTCCTGGCACATTTTCCTGTGATGTCAAGTGCAAGGTTTCCTGAGGCAACTTTAGGTCAAAGCCCTGCGGATGCCCTCACTTAAAAAAGCCATCTGGGAATCTGAAAGAATCTTCCCCAGAGTTCTTGGATGCCTCCTTGTGACCCCACTGAGATGTGGCCCTCTCACTACACAGAACCCTACATACCTTTTGGCCATTACCATCTCCATGCCATTGAACTTGAGAAGTCACATTACCTGCCTGGCACTGTACCAAAACCACTTCCTGTCTCAGAAGAGAATACCATGCCAACAGCTTACAAGGAAGACATTCTGTTTGTCCTGGATTTGCCCAGACAAATTCACAGACGTTTCACAGGAGGGTTAGGAGATAATTTGGTTGTGTGCACAGCGAGAGTCAGGAGGTAACTGTCTGAAACAACTCTCTGAAAGACCAGATAAATGATCAGGTCTTTCAGACCCAAGACTGACACCAGTCTCCTTTGTTCTTGCCTTCAGCTTAGCTCTTTCACAGGCCAAAAAGATCTGGAGTACAGTGAGTAATGAACCTAAAAATCACAACTGCAGGGGGCCAGAGTGATAGCACAGCAGGTAGGGCATTTGCCTTACACGGCTGACCTGGGTTCAATCCCCAACATCCCATATGGTCCCCAAGCACCACCAGGAGTAATTCCTGAGTGAAGAGTCAGGAGTAACTTCTGTGCATCACTGGGTGTAACCCAAAAAGCCCCCCAAAAAATCCCAACTGCTTTTAGAGATATTATATATTCTGCATGATTTTAAGGTGTTTACTTGAATATATTATGTTCTTAAGAGATCTCTATCATGAAGATAGCAACATTAGTTTTATACCACTGATAAAGAAATTGGAGCATAAAAATTGAAAATAAATTGACCAAGGTCACACAGTGTATTAGTTTCAACTGTGTGCAGAAAGAGAGAGAAAGAACAGGAGTAAAGCACTGTCCTTGCGTGTGGCCAGTTTCAGTTGAAATCCCAGCACTGTAAGTGATTCCTTAAGCACTGTCAGATGTGAGCCCTGAGCACCATCAGGAGTAAGTTTTGAGTGCAGCTGAATGTGCTCCAAAACCCAGACAATAGAAATGAAGTTAAATAGCGTGTGCTATGCTTTGAAACTACCTACAAATGTCAGCTGTAACTGGTCCACTTCCTTGATTAAAGTCCATTTCAATTCTGATGAGTCGAATGTGGTGAAAGTGATGTCACCACTTCTAAGGCCAATATAAAGAAACAGTCCCCACTCCCCATAGCAATTTTTCCCTGGAAGAATATAAACAGCTCATCCTTTAGACAGGATCACTCTGAATATGGTTATGTCTCGTTTGTGCTTAAATCTCAGGATATTGATTCAGCTGCTACAAATACAATTCAATGAATACAGTGCCCAGTGTTCGTTCCACTAGGTTTTTGCATAGATTAATGAGCTCAAAATGACACATTTTGTCCTTCTCCATCGCTCCAGACATACTGATTAAGAGAAAAACGTATTCTTCAGGTGGCTGTCAAAAAATGGCCATTTTGTGATTAATTCCACTGGGAGAAAATACTGCCCACTTTCCATATCAGGATACCAAGAACCTGTATTCAGAGTTCCAAAAGGTGCTTGATAAATAATCTTACTTAGGTCAAGGAGGACAGATGGTCTAGAAGATATACCAGCCAGGAGCTCTAACTTAACAATCACTCGAATCACCAACTTAGTCCCAGGTAGTGGTGTATTTTACGTCCACCTCACATGTCATGCTCCAAGAAGACATAACTATCACTGTTTTTCAGACAAGAATCAAGAGTGGAAGCACGCAATCGTTTCCTTAAATCAGGAATCAAAGTCATCCACTTCGAGCTCCTCTTACTCTCCACTGTCTCTACAACCTAAGGTCAAGAAAGAAAAAGAAAATTTGTCTCCAAGGCACTCGAAGGAGAAAACTGGTCTCTCCAAGACTGCAGCCCCATTGGAATGTTACATGGACGATTTTCTAGCGCAGAAGCACCACTCAAGGCTTTCTGAATGGCCTTCAGGGCAGGTTGATGAGTGAGGTCCCAAACATTGGGGTTCCCCAAATAATGAATTCCTTCAACACGGAGGTTGTGAGGCTTTAGGAAGAGAGAGAAATAGAAAGATAGAAACAGAAATAGTTTGGTGGTTGGTTGTATGTTTAGGGGGTGACACTGAGATCTCAATTCCATGGACTTACTGTGTGAGGCTTCAGCAGACTATCTGGACTAAGGCCCTATTGATCGAGTATCTCAAAGACGCCCCCAAATGGTGGCAGCAGAATCACGGGTTGATAGACCATGGGAGGGCAGCTGTGGGGTAGCCCCATATATTGTAGAACAAATAAACTTGATTTACTGGAGAGAGAGAGAGAGAGAGAGAGAGAGAGAGAGGCAGACAGACAGAAGACAGACAGACACAGACAGACAGACGAGACAGACAGACAGACAGACAAAGACAGACAGAAAGACTGTCATTTCCCCTCTCCATTTTGTCTGAGCCCGGTAGCTCTGCCCAGGAGCTGCCCTGGGGTGACCAGCCATAGCCTGCAGAGCCTCAAATGCAGCTGGAGGAACTAGAACTCAGCTCTCCCTAGCTCAGCTGCCCATGAGGCCCCCAGGAGGACAGATGGGTTTTGGGTGTTGGCCCATCACCTCTGGGGGTCCTGGAAGCAGCCGAATGAGATTCGCCCACCATATTCACTACCATTTTCTCTGTCCAGATGCTGCAGCACATCAGAGCCTGCCCAGGAGGGACGCTGACTTCAAGACCAGATTAACAGAGCAAAACAAGTTCGAGCCCAGGTAGGCAGCTCCCAGAAGCGAAAATCACGGGAATTTGTCAGATGGAGCTGGGGTCGCCCCTTCCCCTCTCCATTTTGTCTGAGCTCAGTAGCTCTGCCCAGGAGCTGCCCTGGGGCAACCAGCCATAGCATGCAGAGCCTCAAACACAGCTGGGGGTACTGGAATTCGGTTCTCCTCTAGCTCAGATGACCATGAGACCCCCAGGAGGACAGATGGGTTTTGGGAGTGGGCCCATCACCTCTCGGGTGTTTCGGAAGCAGTCGTATGAGACTCACCCGCCATTTTCGCTGTCCCGACGCTGACCATGAGGCCCCTAAGTCACGCGCCGCAAGCGGACTCGCGGTCCATCAAACTAGTGGAAACAGTTATGTCCTTTAATGTAGTGCATTCTATGATGTGTAGGAAAGGTAGGCAGGAGGGAGAGATAGAGAGGAGAGAAAAGATATACAGAACCCGCCAAGTAGTTGGGGTGCGGGAGGGGGAGGGAGGTGGGGACATTTGTGATGGGAGATGGGTTCGGGTTGAGAGATGGGTGTTGGAACACTGTACAACCAAAACTCGAGCATGAGCATCTTGCAATAGTATGTCTAAAAGTGGTGTAATAAAATTTAAAAAATTAAACAAAAAATAAAAAAAAAGAAAGACTATCTTTTGTAGACTCCTGCCATTGACAACCAGAGAATGGAATAAAGACTTTCAATTATTAGAGACTTATTATGAGTTTACCTTGACTTTGATTTGACCAGGAGTCAAATAAAAATAAAACTTTCCTTTTTTTTTTTTTTTTTTTTTGCTTCATACTCAATGGTTTCTCATGGCTCTGAGCTTAGGAGTTACTCCTGGCAGTGCTCAGGGGACCATATGGGAGAATGCTGGGGATTGAACCTGAGTCAGCTTCATGCAAGGCAAACACCCTACCACTATGCTCTCACTCCAGCCCCAAAATAAACTTTCAACTAATGATTATCTGCCATTACATAGACTGAACCCAGTTAGTGAAGAACTGAGCCATTACCTTAGCAGGTATCTAGTTTGTGGAATATGGAAAGTCTTCTGCAGCTGATTCCTAGCTGGGTCCTTATAAGGCTGGTCAGTTAATGGAAACAGGTTAATTTTACCAGAAACTCAAAGTTCTTCTTATTTAATAATCAGCTACTTATTACTTACAAGTAAACTCATCCTTTAGACTAAAATATGTTGTTAGCCCAGATAAAAGCTAGCATGTTGTATTCTAATTAGTCCAGATGGAAATGGAAATTATAAATCTTTTGACATTTTTGTTGGCATTCCTATTTTTTTTTTTGCTCCATGATATCCAAGTACTGGCTGAAATGAACTTAAAAATTCATTATGCAAGAGTACACCAAGGTTGCAAGAAGTTTGATGAGATTACTGTAAAGTGACAAGTGTAGGAACCTCTGTGTGTATGTGTGTGTGTGTGTGTGCAGTGTAGTGTATAGAGGAACTGTGTGAGCACAGGCTCTGAAGCACCCACTAATTCAGAGCATGATTGTCTAATTGTAGGGGAAAAACCCAGACAACTGCTTGCATGCCTTTTACCATGCCTTTTACCAGGGCAAATCAGAGTACCGGAGCTATTTATAGAACCTCGCCGACAGGCCCTAGTTCACTGCTGCCTAAGAAACTTCTAGTTCTTGTTTTAGAATCTTATGTTTTTAAAAAACACACTGTCTTCCCGTTCATCATAGATTTGCTCGAGAGGGCACCAGTAACATCTCCATATGACCTGTCTCATGCAAAGTAGAGCCCAAGGGCACCTGCTTGCTCCAGGAACATAAAGAGCCTCAAACCATTCCATTAGGTCATGGGAATGAGGTCTATAATTGTTACTGGGATTTGGCATATCAAATACGACACGGGTAGCTTGCCAGGCTCTGCCGTGCGGGTAGCATACTCTTGTAGTCATCTCAAACTCCAGCATTTATTGATGAACCGCAAGGCATAGCGGCCACGCAAGCTGGGCTGTGATAGGCTGGTCTGCTGGGTGGAGTTCTGACTAGGGGAAGTCCGGATGTGGAAAATGGAGGTCCTCATGGAGTGGGGGGGTCGTCTGGCTTGTTGTAAGGCTCTGCTGGAGTGGTGGGCCAGGGGGGAAAAAACACACACATATAAAGTTAAAAAATTTTAGTATGATGTATGTTTTTAAAGTTTCCTTTGAATAAAAGATTGTTGTTGGGGCCGGAGCGATAGCCCAGCGGGTAGGGCGTTTGCCTTGCACGCAGCCAGCCTGTGCTGGCCCGGTTTGATCCCCTCGGCATCCCATATGGTCCCCAGAGCACCGCCAGGAGTGAGTCCTGAGTGCAGAGCCAGGAGGAACCCCTGAGCGCCGCTGGGTGTGACACCAAAAAAAAAAAAAAAAAAAAAAAAAAAGATTTTTGTTGTTTTCCTAGGACCAAATTCAGCTGTATCCAGGACTTAGTCCTGGTTCTATGTTCAGAGTTCACGCCTGGCTCTACTCAGGGAACCAACCATGTGCAATGCTGGGATTCATACCCAGGTTGACTGCATATAAGGTAAACACCTTCCCTGCTGTACTATCCTTCTGGTCCACAGAAATTAATTTTAAATAAAATTTCTGCTAATTGTTTCTGGTGTTCTGAGTTACATAAGACTCAGTTAAATAGGGTGTAAAATTTGTTAAGAATTAATTTTTGTATGACCTACATGCTCAAAAGTGTTATTTTATCATCTGTGTTTTTATGTAAACTTCTTTTCATATATATATATATATATATATAGATTTTTAAAACTCATTCTTTTGTCAGTGTTGCTTATAATTGTTTTACTTTATTAAGCAGCATGGAACAGGTCTTTAAATATGTTTTCATCCACGTAGTTCAAAGATGAAAGTTTGGGGGTCAAAGAGATCACCGGAGTTAAAGGGCTTGCCTTGCACACAGCCCACACTGGCTTAATCACCATACTGCATATAGTTCCCTAAGTACCTCCAAGTGTGTTTCCTGAGCTCAGAGCCGACGAATAAGCTCTGAATACTCCCTGGTGTGGCCCCCACAACAAAATAAAAACAAAAGATATAAAGTTTATCTTTGTGCTTTATTGCAATCAGTTTTATTATATTCAGAAGATTCTAAGGGAATGACACTGCAAATTCATTTGGAATGATTATGTAAAAGAGCATTGAAATGCAATCCCACAGCAATAACATAGAACTATCAATGACGTGTCAAAACTCAGACAGAGAATAGGCATTTCCTGTGTCTTCCCCTAGAGGAAGAACTCCATCTACTAAGAGGCAGTGGGGAATAATGGCTGAGGCCATGAACTCATGAGCAAGATTTTGGATTCTTGATCATCCGTTATGTAATGTAGATTTCTCAAGCAAAGTAAAGTACTTTTGTGTGCCTCAGTTTCCTCAATTAGTAAGATGAAGATAATATACTTGTGATTCAAGTAGTTTGACGTAAAAGTGTAGAATAAAGACATACAAAAACACATACTCGCGACTAATATCCAATGCCAGGCAAAAACAGGGACCTGGACAACTTGTCAATGGTTAGAATCTACCACAAGTGTGTGGGGATAGAGGTTAGGTAAGATAGAAAAGGGACCAGTAAGCCAATGGTCAGACTAGAACTGAGCATTGAACGTAGGTAAAGTGATATACATGATAACCCCTAAATGTATGTATTGCAAGCCACAACTTGTAAGAGAAAGGAGAGAGAGAGAAAAAGGGAGAGAGAAAGGGAAAGTGGGAGAGTGAGGGAGGAATGGAGGGAAAGAATGAGAAGAAAGAGGGAGGGAGAGTGGGAGAGTGAGGGAGGGAGAGAGAATGAGAGAGAGAGAAAGAGGGAGAAGGAGAGAGGGAGAGAGAGAGAGAGAGAGAAGATCCTGCCACAGAGGTAGGCTGGAGAAGGAGGAGGGAAATTGGGGTCATTGGTGGTGGGAAATGTGCATTGGTGGAGGGACGGGTGTTGGGACACTGTATGACTGAATTCCAATCATGAACAGCTTTGTAATGGTCTATTTTATGGTGATATAATAATTTTTTAAAAACCACACTAGATGTTGGCTGTTTCTTAATTTCATTATTTTTAATAAAATATAGTTTCATTAAATACTTACATAACTTAAAACATTAAGTTTTTAAACATAACTAAACATATAATTATATATTAACATTTATATTTGGGGGCATAAGAAGCATATGTAAGTATCTCTACCACTCCGATCTTGTATAATGAGGAAAATGTTCTAGGTGAGACTGAGGCCACCTGGGTTCCAGCCCTGACTTTGAGTCACACTATCTTTGTGACAACACTGTGTATTCCAGACTTGCTTTCCTTATCATTCAAGGAGAGGGTTGCACAGTTAGTTCTTTGCTTCTGTTTACCTTGAGTATCTAAGATCTTTCTGAAATGGATCAAAAGCCTAATAGCCTAGCTTTAGAAAACTGTATTACAGTATTATATCTAAGTACATCAAAACAGGATAAAGCATCACAGATACTAGCTAAGAGGAATGCTGGAATTATTCTAAGATAGCTCATTTTAAAGACACTTTCGAAACATGGTTTTTGGGGCAGAATTATGATCAACAGAGTTGGAACAATATGATTTTATTTCTTTAAACTACTGCAAGGAATCAACACTTACAGTGTCTAGCTTTCTTTTAGGGATTATCGGATAAGAAAGGTGTCGAGTGGAAGATGGTAAGGATAGATAAATAAAGTACAAGTTCCATGTTCTGTGATTGTTATTTCAAGAAAATTTATTCTGACCAATTTTATTCATAGAGTAAATCAACAAACTCCCAGTAGCAATCTGTCCCATGATTCTCCCCTACCCACCCAATAAAGACCTAATCAGAATAATCAGATTGTGTCAGAAAAGTTTCCAGTAAAATGGATGTGTTTGGCTTTTCCACTGTTATTGTTAAATATTAGCCACACTGAGCTTGCACGGTGCTCTGCCTTGATAATGATAACTAAGTAAATATTAATACTAAGCACTTTCCCCTGAAAAATAGCAACTGGACACAAGTGTTTTCAGCCTTATTATAAATAACTTTTGAATAAATTAGAGGAAATTAAAATTGGAACCTCCATGAACTCAATTTGACCCTGACAACTGCTCTCTACTTGTTAGTCATTTATCTGGTCCAGGTTATAGGGGAACGTCTCACTTTCCTCAAAAATCACACCCATAGAGGAAAGCGTCTACCCAGCTAAAAACTGTCCTGTCCCCCAAGCCCACTTTGTTTAGTTTTTCTCATAAGTCTCATTTAGCTTCTTTAGTATTTTTAATTCATTGTTTTATATGTTGTCTTTTGTGCCTCTTTTTCTTTTGAGTCATCCTGCTTCTGTTTTTCTGTTGCTTGGAAGAAAGCAAACAACTAATGTTTCCATTTAATAAGTGAAATCAGGACCCCATCATTTGTATGTCAGATACTATGTGACACACAAGGTATAGAATGCTTTACTTATTAAGCTATTCTGAGACACCAGGGATACTAAGGTAAATAAAACCCTGAAATTGTTGTCAAGTAGCTCATAGTGTACTGAGACCAACAGGAAGTTGACCAACTAAGCCCTGCTTTTGGGCCTCCAGCCAGAGAATTTGACTCTGTTGATAAATCCTTCATTCTTCAATAGGAAAGGAGGACTCTCATTATTGGAAGAGAAACGTTTTGTTCTGGTTTATAATGGTACTAAATGGTGAAGTAAGGACTCATAGCATGCTGGTAGGCTCAGGAGAGTCAGACCAGAAGGTTCCCTGAGTCAGGAGCAGATGCAAAGTAATGTGGCACCATGCATCCAGGCAGGAGGTAACTGCTAGAAAGTTGGCTCAGATATTTGCTAAGACCTTCTCAGATCTTTGCTATTTGTGAAAGCATTTCTTGGTAGATCCAAGAGACTTGAATTTGAAGACCTAAGGAAACTGTAGTGCTCAGTCCTGGCAGTGCCAGGGACCACCTTGGCCTGATCCCACAGTGCTGCAGAAGGCAAACAGTGCTCAGATCCAGCTGGGCTCAGATGCAGATGAAGCCTCTACCTTACCTCACTTGAGCTCCTACTTTCTTTAATTTTAAATTGACAGGTCAACTCCACTGATATTCAATATCTGGTACTCCTACAGGAACAGAAAGATGAAAAAGGCTCAGCTCCTAGCCTTGAGAACAAAGAACTGAGGACTTTCTTCCCCAAGTTCCCTGAGGCCAGGAACCATTTCTCCTAAGGAAAACCAACAAAGCGAAATTGCTCCCCCATAGGAACTGGAACTGCTGGGTCAGCCTTGAAATTGTGACTGTCTGCAATGACCAACCTGAGCTAATTGCCTCCATCAACTCTCGACTCCATGATCCTATCTCAAGATGGCCGGGATGACTCCTGTCACCCTCTGAAAGACGATCACCCTTCTAAAACTGTCATATGAATAGCCAATTCAGACCCAGGCACTTGGTGTGTTGTATGTCTCATCCTCACGTGGACTCCACGAGGCAGCTCTCAGCAGGCTCCCTGGAGTCCTGGAGAAAGGCTAAGGCTTGCAAGGACTCCCAAGGGTGCTTTTGTGACACACACACACCCTTGGCTGATCTTTCCCAACCTCAAGACCAGGGTCTTCCTTCCAAGAAGAGCTGAGAAATGTTGCAAGAAGGGCTTGACCAGTGCAAGAACCTTTCACTGCTGGAAATGAACCAGGAAGACGACTGGATCTGACACTTGCTGAGTGACATGCCCCAGATGATGGGAGTGAGGGTGATTCTCAACCCTCACCTTTGTCTTGTGTGAACCTAAGCAGCAGCTGTGCAGTGTCCTCGGCCTCCCACTGGAGGGTCTCGGCTGTTCCCTGGAAGCAGTGAATATGAGCAGCACTGCAGGCTGGAGCCCTGAGGATCACAGATTCCTCCTTCTTCTTCTTTCTTTTTGTTTTTCAATGAAAGTGAACACTATGAAGATTAATATATCAAGTGAGGTCTTGTAAAAACAAGAAGAGAGGACAATGGAGGGAATGGAGGTTCTTGTGAAAAAGCCCCACAGCTATACAGAGAGCAGCAACCACACGCTTCAGTTGTTACCAAACGTTTTGGTAATTAAAACTTGATTGGGAGAAATTAAAGTCCCTAATCTTCAGCCCTTTTTCTTATGAATAAGTCTTTCCCAATTAATTCTGGAACCATTCCTCTTAAAGCTAATTTGACAGTGAACTTTGTTCTGTATTCTGACTAATGGCTGGAGTCACCCCAGAAGACACAACTGGATTTCTTTGGCATTTTTATGGCTTTTTTTTATTATACTCAAGTGGATGATATTAGATAACGAAGAAAAGGAAAACAAATAAATGCACACTGTGGAGCATAAAACAGTGAGCCAGAGTGAGGCGGGGAGGAAGGGGGAGGGGGAGAATACAGTGCATTAGATTTAGCGTGATTGCACAGATTTTGTTTAAGCTTCATACTTAGGTGAGACAAATTCTGCAATTGACTCTCTTGGGGTCTTTACTGACAAAAATGAGAGTAGAGAAAGCATTTTACAGAGAGAATGGTCTGTTGTGTGTGCACGTGCACAGGCACGGTGTGTGTGGAGAGAGAGAGAGAGAGAGAGAGAGAGAGAGAGAGAGAGAGAACAGATAGCATTTAACTTTGAGAGCTTTACTACGAAGGCAAAGGATAAAGGAAGGGAAGTATGAGAACGGGCTTTGTAAATATGAGTGTTGGCTCCTCCAGGTAGTACTCCTGACTTCAAATTCCACAAGTCCATGCACCTGAAGTACCTGGGGTAACTTGTGCTGGCCCATGAGGCTCTGAGGATACTGAGACTCTGCTGGCAGCCCAAAGAGAAAGTGCAAATAAGATATATCAGTCACTGGAGAAGGAGTGGGTATGAATTAGACAATTATCAAAATATTACTTCTGATACAAACCAGAACCTGGTTGTATACCCTCTGATACTCATCTCCAAATACACGACAGGTAGCTTGCTCATTGCCTTGCACATCTCCGTTGTTCTAAGGGAAGGTTTAAGTTTTGGATTGTATTAAGTAGCCAAAATCTCAATATCTGAAAAAGTGTTGGTTGACAAACACTAAGGCCCTAAGTTGCAGGGGATGCTCCTTTCCATAAGGCAGGAAGTATGGCAGTGTAATAATGAGATGTTAGGAACTAGACTAAATATTGCTTTATGCTTGGCTCTGGTTTTAACATAAAACAATTGTTACTAATAATTTTTTGGACACTACTCTGTGCCAATCACTGTGATATGGGATTTACTAGATCATTTCATTCTCGAAACAAAACTGTAGCTAAGCCCAGTTTACAAATGAGAAAACTGAGGCTTAGGGAGTGAACAAATTTTTCTAATGTTTTACAGTTAACCTCTAGAACTAAAGTCCAAAAACTGCTCTTTATTATCACCTCACATTGAACATAGAACATGATGGGAATCTGGAAATTGCAAATTATGCTGCCTACCTGTAGAGAATTAGTTCTGTTTCCTCCCTCTTGGAAAACAATTTGGGACTCTGCTATACTTTGGACATTATCATTCTTTAGCATCCCAGAAATTATACTTCACAGTAAAGACATGTAATATATTTGTACTAGCATTATTACACAGCAAAATAATTGAAGAATAGTTCACAATGCAAACAAAAAGTCAAGCCTAAGGTCGAGAGTGAGTGCCATGGGTAATGCTTATTGCCTTGCACACAGCCTCCTTGAGTTCGATTCCCAGAACCCATTGTAGTACCCCAAGCCTACCAGGAGTATTCTCTGAGCACAGAAACAGGGAGTAATCCCTGAGCACAGAGCCAGGAATAAGGCTTGAACACATCCAGGTGTGGTCCCAAAAGAAAACTTGATCTTGATCACTTGATATCCCGTTATTCATTGATTTGCTCAAGCAGGAGTCAGTAATATTTCCATTGGACCCTATCACGTGCCAGTGTGGCCCAATGGCATCCGTTGTTTCAGGAATCCTAAGAGCTTCAAACCGCTTCCTTCAGGGTCTTGATAAAGAAGTCTGACCATCTTGTAGGTGGGCGGACACGCGATCTTTTGATGTCCTGTGGGATCTAATTGGTAATGGCTCTGGTCCAGAGGTTGTCTCCAGATCGCATTATATGACCAATCCATCTGATTTTCGATGCCTTGGCAAATGAGACAGGGTCCTTGATTTTGGAGCAGCGACAGAGGTCGGAACTCCAGATTCCTTCTCTCACTTGAGTGAGGCATGATATTCCAAGCATGGCTCTTCCGATTCCTCTTTGGGAGACCTGAATAGTATTCTATCCAAAAGAAAACAAAATAATAAAAAGTTAAACCTAAACAAATAAGACCAAAATTTTATTTGATAAGAGGATGGATAAAGTTGTTCCATAGTGGGACATACTGTGAGAGTGAAGTACTATGAGAGAGTAAATTTATGAATAAACCACAATACTAAACAACCTCCACTGTCACTTCTCTTGCCATTGTTCATCGATTTGCTCAAGCGGGTATTAGTAACATCTCCATTCATTAGGAATGAGGTCCATTATTGTTACTGGTTTTAGCATATCAAATACATCACAGGTAGCTTGACAGGCTCTGCTGTGGCTCTGGGTTCATCCCAGGGGGCAGTCTTCTTCTATGTCAGACCATCAACAGTCCAGGGCCAATGGGGCAGAGTCCTGGGTGTAGACAAGCCTGTCTCCTGTCTGCCACCTGCTCATGCAGCCAGGCACTACAACCACACCTGCAACACCTCGAGAGGCAGGCATATTCCATAAAGTGGAAAATTTTACATTCAATATATGTAAAGGACACTATCCAATAAAACTCAATGTGAGCAAAAGTTATTCTTAGGAAGCAGTTATTGATACCTACTTAGAGGGGAAACTTTAACTGGCTAAAGAAACTGTGGTTCATCTACACTATGGAATACTATGCAGCTGTCAGAAAAGATGAAATTATGAAATTTACCTGCAAATGGATGGACATGGAGACTATCATGCTGAGTGAAATTAGTCAGAAGGAAAAGGACAGATATAAAATGATTGCATTCATTAATAGGATATAAATAGATACTAGTGTTTTACTAAGTGTGTGAAATGGTAATGGCAGATTAAAACTCACCGTTGAATATACACAGAGACTTAAGTTTTAAACTCTAAATATCTGCAGGGCTAGCCACAATGTAAAACAAGAGGGAGAGAGATGCAGAGACAGAGAGAGAGAGAGAGAGACAGAGAGAGAAAGAGAGGAAACTGGGCTACCTGCTTTTGAGGCAGCCTGGGGGTGGGTGGGGAGGGGATGGGGTACATTGGTGGTGGAAACGGGGCACTGGTGGAGGGATGGGTGCTGGAATACTGTATTACCAAGATCCAATTATGAACACCTTTGTAATTGTATGTCTCACGGTGGTATAATAAATTTTTTTAAAATCCAGTAAAAAATCTTGAAAAAAATAAATTGGCTCTCCCTTAGAGAACCTACAATTAGATAATAAAGCATAGGGAACATTCTAACTAAGGTAGGTGTTAAACCCATGGGTAGCAGTTTTAATCTGCTTTGCAGCCATCAGATAAGTTAGCTCTATTACTGTAAATTAAACAGATCTTATAACGAATATCTCTATTTTGAGTTTTTCCTCTTTATGCATTCATTATACTTCAGGTAATTCTAATAGTTTTAAAGCTGATGATATTGATATATGAAATTTCTGTAGCTGACCACCCACAAATTAGCCACAAATCCTCCATCATTGTTCCTACTACTCTTCTTGTGTTCTCTTTTTCAGGTTACCACTGGGATTTAACTGTAAAGGTAGGAAGATACACTAGAGTTTCATCACTGCT
>JAJIBD010015002.1:0-10747 GCA_021461705.1 Cryptotis parvus
GCAGAGCTTAAAACTGATTACAATAAATTCCTTGGAATAAATCACAGGTATAAAAACCCAGGAGGCCAGATGACTTTGTAACAAAAGGTCCATTCTAGATGGTTTCCTATTTTTGTTGTTGTTGTTTCTTCAAAGTCTTGCTCCACAGCTTACTCCTGGCCTGTGCACAGGATCACTCCTGAGCGGTGCTCAGGGGACCACATGTAGTTCCAGAGATTGCATGGAAGGCAACAACCACACCACTTGCACTCTCTCTAGTCCCTACTTTCTATTTTTCAAGACATAACTTTCCAGAATCCTTGACCTGTATAAATATTCTCAAAAACAAAGGAACAGAGAGATTGATCTGAGTATTACTCCTAATTTCCTATAATCTGAACTAAGTACAAAGTAAACAGAACAAAACAGACAAAACACCCAGAAACCCTGCCCCTTTGTGCAAAAGCCCGTGTGACAATGTTTAGCTCTCTAGTACTAGGTGATTGTACGTGATTGGCATTAGGTAATTCTAATAGGCAAGTCTAATTTCTCCCCCTCTCTTCTCTTGTCTGTCTTTCCTCTATATTTCTCTGAATCCTCTTCTTTGCAAGTCAGTTTGTGAGTTTTAGAGGCCTCCCTCATCCTGTACAATTTCATATGAACTAATTACTTTTGTGAAGATCCCGTATGCAAGTGAGAGAGCAAATCCTGAGGTTCTGACACAAAGGCTATTTTGAAGGATGCTATTCATCTCTTCATGATCCAAGACAGCTGACATCAAGAGATATTTTCAATATCAGATATCACAGAAGCTAAGAAAATACTGAACTGTGATGGTTCCCTAAATGTAGAAACCAGGCACATCAGTGGTGTGCAGTGGCAGAAGACTGTGATCTTCAATCTAGACCAGCATTTTCCAGTCCAGGGCCACATAACTCTTTGGGGTTCCCAGGAGATCCCAAGTGGGTCACAGGAAAAATCATATAGAGGAGAGGCCATGTATGAGACTCAGAAGCTAATCAGTAGAATGGGCAAGACTATAGGAAGAAAACAAGGTCAGAAGGAGACAAGGCCAGGAAAAAGTTTGAGAGAAAATTATTTAGACTCTACCGGATACACGCCACATGATGGAGGGTGTATTTCCCATACTGTACAGGTAAGTGCAAGAGTGTTCTTTTGTGTGACTCGCTTTTTTATGTTATGTAGTTTTGTGGAGTCTTTGTAAATTTTTTCAGGAAAGGGAGCGTGATTGGCCTCACTTGTGTATGGTGCTCACTTTTGATCTAATTAGGTATGACCAGGTCTTGGTGCTGTGGGGAGGTGATAAGGTGGTGAGGTCACTATGGCTGTGTCAGAGGCAGGTTCTGTGGAGAGGGTTTATCTGGCAGGCATCTGACCCAGCTTGACAGGAGGTATTTAGAAAGCAGCGTTGAATGAATATGCTACAAATAATATGATGTTGTTCAGATAAATAGCTCAGTTAAATACTGTTTCTGTATTTTTAGCACTTTCACAGATTCTAATTTCATCGATTTTAGAATCTTATGAGGAGATTTTTTCTCACCATTCCTATTTTCCATCCCTTTTATAATCCTGTGAAGATTTTTCTCACCTTTCCTGATAAACAATTTGAGATGCAAAAGGAACATATACATTATTGTTGGCAAGAGCTAGTAGCTGAGAGAGCTGGGATTATAACTCAGATTTTAAAATTTTTATTAAAAAGTCACTTCTGGGGGATGGAAATAGTACAGTGCCAAAGGCATTTGTCTTTGCACATGGCTGATCTGGGTTTGATCCCTGGCATCCCATATGAACCTCTGAACACTGCCAGTAGTAACTCCTGAGCACAGAGGTAGGAGTAAGTCCTGAGTTCAGCTGGATATGGTTCAAAAAACAAAATAACAAAAAATGATTTACCCCTTCCCTTTTGTTGTTGTTTGGCACTGGAATGACGCTGGGCTGCATAGAGTTTGGTGCCAGTGTTCACACCTTTGGCTATGTTCCCAATTGGCTTCACCGCTCCCACATCTTTTCTTGTGTACTCACATGGGGTTGTGTCGAGGACGCTGCCGGGGTCCCCGACAGTGTTGGGACAGAGGTTCTCTTCTACCTCCGAGGACTCCGGGAGAACAGATGAAAATTCACGAGTCCGGTGCAGTTCCAAAAAAGGCTTTTAATAGTACCAAGGGGGAGACTGGAGCCGGCTCGCCGGAGCCCAGCTGACGATGGGATCCCGAGGAGGGCAGATGGTTTTGGGTGTTGGCCCATCGCCTCTGGGGGTCCCCGGAAGCAGCGGATGAAACTCGCCCATCACACTAGCCACCATCTTCGCTGTCCGGGCTGAGAAACTGACCCCACGACCAGATCAACTGGAGCAAAACCAGTTCGAAGCCTAGATCAGCGTGGCCGCAAGCGGCGCGGGGTCCACTTAAATAGTGAAACAGTAATGTCTTTTAATGCACTGTATTCCACGAAGAGCAGGAAAGTTTATCGGGAAGGAGATATAAAGACGAAAGAAATGACATACAGAATCTGCAGTAGTTGAGGTGCGGGGGGGGAGGGAGGTGGGGACATTGGTGATGGTAGATGGGTTTGGGTGGAGGGATGGGTGTTGGAACACTGTGGATCCAAAACTCTACATGAGCATCTTTCAATTGTATGTCTAAAATGGTGTAATGATATTTGGGGAAATAATAAAAATTAAATTAAAAAAATAATAGTACCAAAGCTCTTCCACAGCAATCCAATATAATGAACAAGCTCTAGCTCTGGTCCGTACTTAGACCATACAAGAGAGCCTAAGTCTCCCACCAAATAGAGAGGATCTCACCCGAGCTGAGTCCTACCCAGAAAAGGGAGCAAAAGGCCAAAGAGCAAAAGCCAAAAGCCAAAAAGCCAAGGCTGAGGAGCCAAAGGCCGAAAGCTAAAAGGCCCAAAAGGCAAAAGGTGAAGCGACCTCAAGTCAGCCCCTTATATATACCAAAGTAATCCAACCGGGAGGGCATGTCAACAAAGAACTCTAAACAGTGTAGTGCCACACCTTATTGCAGGTATAAACAAAGGTTTATACCTTATGATCCCGAGATTATCTCTTATGTAAAACACTGGAGAGAGAGGGGGGGCTGATATAAAGTAATACATCTTAACTTCATGAGCTTCATGTAATCTAGATGGTACCCACAAGGTCCTTCTTATTATTATCTGCACCAGGATGATTCTGAGTATCTTGTTCTCATGTACTGAAAGGGTCACTCTTGCCTGCTTAGAGCAAACTAGTATGATCCTTCCTATAGTCTTCCTATAGTCTCAGCGTAGCCAGGGTGGTAGTCTCCTGGTAAAATCTAACTGTCCCACGTTGGGTGCATTGGGTATAAAGAGGAGCTGTGCCCAATCTAGAAAACATAGAAGTCTTAGTAGATGTATAAGTCAGAAGTTATTCAATCAAGGTGAGTTCTGTAAGTGCCACACCCCTCTAGCAGTGTTTACATAGAAGAGAATTCTCATTAGAATGAACCTTGACTTAAGTAGATTAAGCTGGGAGTGGGCAAAACAACAAAGCTCCCAGAATAGCTAAACCTGTCCTCCAACAGGGTTGCACACATAGTTATGGGGGTTCTGGAGATCACACTCTTGTGGTAAGCAGCACTGTGTATGTAGGTGGCACTGGGGATCAAAGTCCAGCCTAATGTTTGCTAGGCAGGCCATGTCCTGGAGATCAAATTCCAGCCTAATGTTTGCTAGGCAGGCCATGTCCTGGGTCCGTGGATCGCTTTTGAATTTAGTGCTCTTTGGATGATAACACTCCCTTATTTCTGCATGACACTGCTTAGGCTTGATAAAAAAAAATTGGGGGAGAACCACACCCATTTGTGCTCAGGCCTTAATTCTGACTCTGCTCAGGAATTACTGCTGACAGGACTCAGGGCACTGTGTGGAGTGCTGGCTGTGTGTAAGGCAGACAACCTACCCACTCTGCTATCCTTTTTTTTTTTTTTTGTGTTACAGCCAGCAATGCTCAGGGGTTACTCCTGGCTCTGCACTCAGATTACTCCTGGCAGTGCTTGGGGCACTGTATGGAATGCCAGGGATCGAACCTGGGTCGGCTGCATGCAAGGCAAACACCAACTGGCTGTGTGATCGCTCCAGCCCCACTCTGCTATCTCTCCAGCCCTCTTGGACTTGGCAATTTTGGTGTCAAAGAGAAGGTGGGAAACAGGAGAAGGGATGGTTTAGTGTCACCTTTATAAGCGCTTCTGAATGAGAGGGGATCATATTTCATCAACAAACTGCCATGTCCTCTTAAAGCATCAACATGTCTGGTAGAGGTGGTGTCCTGCCCAACTTACAGATGTGTTTGTTTCAAAAAATTCAAGGCACACATTGATCTATTTCACAAATATTCATCTGTCCGGCATTCAGGTCTTTTGCAGCTTTTCCACTTACCCCCATTTTTTTGGTGGGGAATGAGGGAAGGTTATCACCAGTATTGCTCAGGGATCACCTCTGGCAGGGCTTGGACCCTGAGGATTAAACCTTGGTCGGCTGTGTGGCAAAGTGCCTTCCCTGTGCTCTTTCTCTTTTTTCTTTTCTCTTTTTTTTAATTTTTCTTTCTTTTTTTTTTTTTTTTTTTTGGGCAGGGCACACCCAGCAATGCTCAGGGGTTACTCCTGGCTCTGCACTCAGGAATTACTCCTGGTAGTGCTCGGGGGACCATATGGGATGCTGGGGATTCAACCCCAGTTGGCCGTATGCAAGGCAAACTCCTTACCCACTGTGCTGTCACTCCAGCCCCTGTGCTATTTCTCTAGTCCCTCAAATTTCATTTTTATTTTGCTTTTTGGGTCACACCGGCGATGCTCAGGGGGTTACTCCTAGCTCTGCACTCAGGAATTACTCTTGGCGGTGTTCAGGGGGACCATATGATTGCCGGGAATCGAACCCAGGCCGACACAGGCCAGAGCGTGCAAGGCAAGCGCCCTACCCGCTGGGCTATCTCTCTCCGGCCCCTCAAATTTCATTTTTAGAGGCAAGGGATTTTTATTTTTAAAGCTGTATCCTTTGGGATTTAAATGTTTAAGACTTACTAAAATATTTTCTGCGATGTTTGTTCCATTGAGAGTGAATGGGGCCTCTGGAACTAGTTCATTTTTTGTAAACATGGTTTTCTTTAGATTCAGCTGTAGACCTATCTTTCCACATTCTCTGTCGAAGTCAGCCAGCATTTCTGCCGCTTGGCTAATGTTTGGTGTTATTAGAACAATGTCATTGGCAAAGCGAAGGTGGTGTAGTTGCTGACCATCTATCTTCACTCCCATTCCTTCCCATTCTAATTGTTGCATGATGTTCTCGAGGGTGGCGCTGAAGAGTTTTGGTGAAATGGTATCACCCTGTCAAACCCCTCTTTTGACATCAATAATCACTTATTTGTAGAATGGTGAGATCCTGGTGGTGAATCTGTAATACAGCTCACGAAGGATCTTGATGTATTGGGTTTGAACACCCTGTTTGGCTAGGGCTTCAATGACCGCTTCAGTCTCCACAGAATCAAAGGCTTTCTATAAATCAATGAACGTGAGACAGAGCGGCATCTTGTACTCCCTACAAACCTCGATGAGCTTGGTTACTGTGTGGATATGGTCAATTGTGCTGAATCCTTTCCGGAAGCCTGCTTGCTCACATGGTTGTCCTTCATCTAGTGTTCTGCTAATCCTGTTCAGGATGACTCGTGTAAACAGCTTGTAGATGACAGACAACAGGCAGACGGACAACAGTTATGTGTACCTAGGTCGAGAAATCAACATGATGAACGACCTAAAACCTGAGCTGCGCAGGAGGAAGAGAGTGGCATGGAATGCCTTCAAAGGCATCGAAGAAATAGCTAAAGGACAAAGAACCTCCGGCTCCAGGCACATTGCTTTGACTCCACCATTCTCCCTGCATTAACATATGCCTCAGAGACCTGGGCCCTACTGAAAGCAGGATGAGAATGCTATTCAGGTCTCCCAGCGAGGAATCGAAAGAGCTATGCTTGGAATATCACGCCTCCTCAAGTGAGAGAAGGAATCGGAGTTCTGACCTCCGTCGCTATTCCAGAATCAGGGATGCTGGCTCTTTTGCCAAGGCATCGAAAATCAGATGGGCTGGACATGTAATGCGATTTGGAGACAACCGCTGGACTAGAGCCATTACCGACTGGATCACACAGATGTCAAAAGATCACGTGGCCGCCCACCTACAAGATGGTCAGACTTCCTTGTCAAGACCCTGAAGGAACGGTTTGAGGCTCTTCATATTCCTGAATCAACCAGATGCCATTGGGCTACATTGGCACGTGATAGGGTCCAATGGAAATGTTACTGGCGCCCGCTCGAGCAAATCGATGAATACGGGATTCAAGTGATCAAGTGATCAAAATATTTTCTATGAATTTAGAGATAGAGGAGTTGGATTTAAATTCCAATCTTTCACAGTAGAGGTATAGATTTGGACAAGGCACTTGATTTTGGGGCCCAGTTCCTTCTTCTGGAGAATGGAATACCAAACCCTGTTCTAACCCCTCACAGGAGTCTCCTGAGCATCAGTGAGCCGACTCACCTGGGAAGAACTATGTAAGGGAGTCCAATCAGGAAGCCAACTATGTAAGGCTGTCTCTCATGTGCTCTCTCCTTTACACCTTGTATACTTTCCTCTCTAAGAAACAGCAGTTTGTGGCCTGGGTCAGGTTGCATGCTTTCCTTGGCATTCTACCTGAACCCTGAGTGCAGGATGCTGACAGCTTGTGAAAAGTCCCCAAGCTCATTCTCACTAACAGACACCTTGGTTCAGGTTTCAGCAACTGCCACTACGGAGTCCAACCCAAAATCCCTCCCCACCGTGGGCACAAAAGCCATTTCACTTTTCCACTCATTAATTTAGTCAACATTTTTTGTTTTGAATGCCTACCAAGGACCATCACAAAAGATACTAGGTGCATAAGCACCAAAGCTTTCTGGTTATGATCATTGGATTGAGCAAACAACTAATTAGAATAGTAAACACAATCAGAGAGGTAATACAGGTGGCAAGATGCTTGCCTTGTCTGCCACTGACTGGTTCAAATCCAGCAATAATAGCCCCCTAGCACTGCTGGGTGTGGCCAAGAAGACAGGCACACAGAGCACAGATGTGCAAAGATCAGTTCTGCCAAGGAAGGGAAGGGCGTGTCAGGAACGACATGAGAGGAGCTTATCTTGTGGAAGAAGAAGGTGGGGAAGCGAAATTTGGGGGGAAAAAACACTCGTGGAAAGCAAAAGCGCTCTGGGACTCGGGCTGTGCAGGCAGGGATCGTCCGTACGGTTTCTCTGGATGGAGTGCTTCCTATTCCAGAACACCACACGGACGAGGCTTTAGGGCTGGTCAAGCTATTTTTGTTTGCTTGTTTTGGCCACACCCGGCAGTGCTCAGGGCTTACTCCTGGCTCTGCACTCAGCGGTCACTCCTGGAGGCCTGGGGGTGGGTGTGGGGACCATATTGGGAAGTCTGAGATGGAGCTGCAGTGGCCAAGTGCGGCAGAAGCGCTACCCGGCTGTCCTATCTATCTCTCAGCCCCTAGGGTGGGCCGGGCATGGGGGAGGTCACTCCGGGCGTCACAGGTGTGTGATATTGCGGATGCAAAGGCAAACTATCCAGACTATAAAGCCCCAGAAGCAACCATTTGACTCCATTTTAGTACGTGAGTGAAGTTAAAAGGGTAGGTGAACTCCTAGGTGTTCCCTGGAATTCTTTCAACAAGGAGGTGCATTTCCCCATGGGGGCTACTGCAGACAGAGCAGTGTGGTCGAATTAACAGGCACTTTCACGTGCGAGGAAATTCAGGCAATGAAAATATATGTGGGGAAACATTTGCCAGTTCATCAGTAATTAAAAGAACAAATACAAACGAGGCGGCATCTGGTATGCAAGAGAATATTTAAGGAGCGGGAGAGAGTTCAGTGGACTGAGAAACTGGGAGCTTGGCATAAAACTGGGAGCACTGCATGGTTCTTTCAGCGGGGGCGACCCCCAAGCCTAGGGCACCAAGGTAGGTGCCTGCCCCTCACCCCTCTCCGTTCCCCAGCCCCGAGCTCTCTGGAAAAAACAAAAGGTTATTTCGGAACTCAGAAGGGCCGAAATGCAAAACCTTTGGGTGGATTCCGGTGGGGAAAGCGAGGCATAAGGTGTGCTGCAGCTGAGAAGTGGGACTACCGGCGGGCAAAAAAAAAATCACTGCCTTGTTCTCCAGGGGAGCAAGGGGTGCGAGCCACCCTAAGGAGCAGTGCAAAGAGAGGGAGGCGTGCTGCATGGGTATCTCTATGCAACCTATAAACCCGCCCTCTGAGAGTCAACCTTTCGGAATTGGCTCAGGAATTCACCAATCGGTGCACAGGAGCAGTTTCCCGCCACCTCTGGCGCCCGCTTTCAAACAGCCGGACCTTTGCAACTGCGGGAGGAATTCTCAACCAAGCTTGAGCAAGGGAAGACTTCCGCCTCCATTCCCCGCCCCGACGCCGTAAGCCCCGCCCACAAAAGCAAGTTTTTAGGGCGGCGATTGGAGGAGGCGTCTGCTCCTCAGTGGACCTGAGATTCCCGGTTCGGTTGTGACGCGGAAGGCGCTTCAGAATTAGACACTAGTTAAAGGGGTTGTCTTGGAGTTGGTCTTTGGCCGCGGCTAGGATTTCCGGGCGGTGACAGCGCCCGGGGTCTCGGAGTGAGTTTTCCTTGGTGCCAAGCTAAGGGGCTGAAGTTAGAAGAGGGGTAGATCCTGGGGATGTTGGCAGAGGCTTTCCGGAGGACTGACCGGCCCCCTCCCCAAGTCCCGCAGCTGCGGGTCTGGCCCAACTTTTGACTTGGAAGTGTCATCGAGACATTCCCTTGCTACCGAGAAGGGAAAGTCCTTCTCGCCTCTTACCCTGGGGACAGTCGCGGTGGTCACCCAGGCGGTGCCTGCCTCACAGTGGCTGCTTTGTACACGTGTGTTGCCCCAGGACGTGTGGCTGGCAGCCGAGCAAGCCAGCTGCAGTCTGCAGCCTTGATCTCGCTGCACCCGTTTGTCGAAGTTCCTTGGTAAGGCCGCTTCTTTCGACCTGTGCTTGTGACTGGCTTCACCCTCGGGCCACTCCGGCTCTAGGCGGACTCTGCAAACTGCTGTCATTAGTACTGATCGCAAAGACTTGTTATCTTTGTTCCCCCGTCTATTTTCTTTCCCTCCAACACCCGTCTATCCTTTAACAGTGGTGAGTAGCTAACTAGACCACAGACTGATACTGCAGATCTGTCGGGGGCGGTGTGGAGAAGGAAAGCTACTAGCGGGTAAGCAAGTAAACAGGATTCGTTAATTCTTGGCCTTTCTTTATGCAACCCACCGCCCATTTGTAGCAGTTTATTTGTTATTTTTTTTCTCTTTGGGTCACACCGGGCAATGCTCAGGGCTTACTCCTGGCTCCGCACTCAGGAATTACTCCCTTAGGTCCTCGGGGGACCATATGGGATGCCTGGGATCGAACCCGGGTTGGCCGCATGGAAGGCAAACGCCCTACCCACTGTGCTGTCGCTCCAGCCCCATGTACCAGTTTATTTCTAACCTATGAACTGATTTAAGCCTAATTCGTGTGCCCTTCACAATGCATTGTATCTATGCACACCTAAGATACGTGTGCATGCAGCGAAGAGGCTCAGGTTGAAGCCATAAGGAAATATTAAGGAACACAGGGTGCAAGGGGCTGCAAAAATGTGCAAAGGGGAGATTCATTTAATTGGGAAATAGCACTGGAAAAGCAGCATGGACATCACCGTCCTGGAAAAGGTGCTGTTTGAATTTCCTTTCCGGGTGGTTGCACCTTCACCTTTTCTTAGATAAGCTTTTTTGTTTGTTTGTGGTATTTGGGTCACACCCAGCGATGCCTCCTGGCTCTGCACTCAGGAATAACTCTTGGCGGTGCTTGGGGTCCTTATGGGATGCCTGGGATCGAACCTGAGCCTCTGCAAAGGCCCTATCTGCTTTGCTATCTCTCCGTGCCCTCTTATAAATTTTATTAAATGTATTTGGTCCCTTTAACCCGTTTGTAGCTGGCAGGCTGTCATTTATTATTAATGCATAATAACAATACAACCATTAATCCTTCTAGCCAATCTTGAGGTAGGGACTATTTTTACTTCCGTTAGATTAGTGAAGATTTGGAAGCGATTTGCATATGGTTTGGTTATATAGCTGACAACTGGAAGTCAGGATTGAACCCTTGTCTGAATGTTCTCATCTATAAACCCTTGCAGCTGCAATGTGTCCCTAAGATTTCTTCCTAATTTATCTTCTTATATCTCTATTCTTAATTTTTAAAAATTGAAAAAAAAATCCAATTTTCTTCCCTTTGTTGTTGGAAATCTAACAAATTTTTTTTGGGGGAGGAGACCATATCCAGTGATGCTTAGGAGTTACTCCTGGCTCACTTAGGAATCACTTCTGGCTCAGGGATTGGTTGCACCTGGCTCTGCTCTCAGGAATTACTCCTGGCATTGCTTGGGGGATCATATGGGATGCTGGGGATTGAGCCCTGGTTGGCCGAGGGCAAGGCCTTACCCTTTGTGCTATCCTTCCAGCCCCTCAAAAGGAAAGTTTTTAAATTCTTTTTTTTTAAATTTATTTGGCATTTTGGGTCATACCCAGCCATGCTCTGGCTCTCTGCACTCAGGAATTACTCCTGGCACTGCATGAGGACCATATGGGATGCCAGGGATCAAACCTGGCATGCAA
>JAJIBD010015003.1:0-19698 GCA_021461705.1 Cryptotis parvus
AAAATAGTGGAAACAGTAATGTCTTTTAAGGCATTGAATTCCACGAAGAGCAGGAAAGTTTGGCGGGAGGGAGAGATAAGGAGGAGAGAAATGACATACAGAACCTGCCAAGTAGTTGAGGTGTGGGAGGGGGAGGGAGGTGGGGACATTGGTGATGGGAGATGGGTTTGGGTGGAGGGATGGGTGTTGGAACACTGTAGAACCAAAAACTCTACATGAGCATCTTTCAATTGTATGTCTAAAATGGTGTAACAATATTTGGGGGGGGGGAAAATGATAAAATGGAGTAAAATCGGAAAAAAAATAAAATAAAATAAAATAAAATGTTAAGAAATCCTGAAGAAAAAAAAAAGTTGAGTAGGGAGGGTGGAGTGATAGTCCATCAGGGAGGGCATTTGCCTTGCATGTGGCCCACACAGGTTTGATCCCCAACATCCCATATGGTCCCCCCAAGCAGAACCAGGAGTAATTTCCTGACTGCAGAGCCAGGAGTAACCCCAGTATGACCCAAAAAGGGAAAAAAAAAAAAGCAGATGTTCACTCCATTTATTAACGTTCAAAAAGCGAAAGCAATAGCACACATGGTGCAATTCACACATAACAGCCCAGTAAAAAGGTCATGACTTTGGCAATACCATTCTGAGATAGATATATATATATATATATATATATAATAAACAATATAATGAGTGCCTGCTAAGGGAGCAGGCATGGGGGGATGGGAGAGGGATCGAGGGGTTTTGGTGGTGGTAAGGGAACATTGGTGGTGTGACTGGTATTGGAATATTGAAGACTTGAAACAACTGTACTTTGAACAACTTTGTCAATCACAGAGTTTAAATAAAGTTTAAAAAAAATAAAATACCCAACACAAAAAATGGAAGAAACAAAACAAAGATTCCATGGCAAGGGGCTGGAGCAATAGTACAGCAGGTAGGGCATTTGCCTTGTATGTGGCCAACCCGGGTTTGATCTCACTTCATACATGTCCTACAGCCTAATACAAGAATAAACTCTTGGGGCCGAACGAGAGCACAGGGGATAGGGTGTTTGCCTTGCATGCAGCCAACCTGGGTTTGACTCCCAGCATCCCATATGATCCCCTGAACACCGCCAGGAGTAATTCCCTGAGTGCAGAGCCAGGAGTAACCTCTGAGCATCGCCGAGTGTGATACCACCCCCCAAAAAAAAAGCAAAAAAAAAAAAAAAAAAAAACAAGAAAACAGTAACTAAGAATCCCCCAGGGACAAAATTTGTGGTGCAGATGGGTTTTACTGGTGAGTTCTATCAAACCTTTAAAGATTTACTACCTTTACTAGAAAGCTCTTCCAAAATATTTAATAAGAATCCTTCCCAACATCTTTTTATGAAACTAACATTATACCAAAGCAGAGCAACAACTAGAAAAGTTCACACCAACTTCCCTGATGAACACTGGTGCAAAAATCCTCAATAATGTTTTAGCAAACTGAATTCAATAGCATTACTTAAAAAAAATTTTTTTAAACCCACAAACACCAGGGTCAAATGGGATTCATCTCAGGGATACACGGATGGTTCAACATAAAATAAACATAAAACACTACATCAATAAAATTAAAGATAAAAATCATACAATCTGGATCAAAGAGATAGACAGAACAACAGGTAAGGTCTTGTATACAGCTGATTAGATCCCCGGCACCCTGTATGGTCTCTCAAGTTCTCCAGGAGTGACCCCTGAGCACAGAGTCAGGAGAAAAAAAACTTAGCACAGTTGAGTATGGTCCAAAAATCTTCAAAAATGATCTTATCTGGGGCCGGAGCGATAGCCCAGCAGGTAGGCCGTGTGCCTTGCACACGCCGCCGCCCATGCCAGCCCGGATTCGATTCCTGGCATCCCAGATGGTCCCCGAGCACCGCCAGGAGTAATTCTGAGTGCAGAGCCAGGAGAAACCCCTGAGCATTGCTGGGTGTGACCCAAAAAAGAAAAACAAAACAAAACAAAAAAGATCTTATCAAATGATGCAGAGAAAGCTTTTTAATAGATACAATATCCAGGCTGGAGTGATTGCACAACCGTGTACTTGGCTTGCACGCAGCCATCCAGGTTCAATTCCCAGATTCCCAGATGGTCCCCACTGAGACCCTCCAGGAGTGATCCCTGAACAGATCGTCAAGAGTAACCCCAAAGCACAGCCCACTGTGACCCAAAGCACCCACCCACACACCCCTGAAAATAATCTAAGATACATTCAGGATTTTAAAAAATCCTCAACAAAATACAAAATAGAGGTGGAAGGAACATTCCTCAATACAGAAGTGGCGCATATAACAAACCCAGAGTCAGTATAATTCTTCATGGTGAAAAACTGAAAACATTCCCTCTGAGATCAGGGACACAGCAAGAATGTCCACTGTCCTCATTTTTAATCCATACAGTATAAGAAGTTTCAGCAACAGCAACAAGGAAAGACAAAAAAAAGTGAAATGATTCAGAAAAGTCAAATTATCCATATGTGAAGATGAAATAACATATACATAGAAGATGCTAAAGAATCCACCAAAAAGCTCCTAGAAACAATAAACCTCAGCAAAATGGCAGGCTACAAAGTCAATACACAAAAATATGCTGCATTCTTATACGCAAGTAATGAACTAGTAGAGAAAGTGATCAGAGTTTATGTCATTCAAAATAGCGTCCAACAGTAAAAACAAGGGCCAGGAGGATTGGTCCACGTTTGGAAGCTGCTTCAAGTGCTTGGGGGAGAAGAAGACTGGAAAAGGGAAAGGACCACTATGACAAAGAGTTGGAAATGGTCATTCTGGATAAGAAATGCATGCTGAAAGTAGGTAAAGGGACAAACATAACCTCTCCGTATCTGGACTGCAAACCACAATGCCCAAAGTGGAGGGGCAGAGAGAGAAGGAAAGTGCCTGCCACTGAGACAGGATGGGGTTGAGGGGGTAGCAGGAGGGAAAAGGGGGACACAGGTAGTGAGAAATGGACATTAGTGGAGGAACACTGTTTGACTGAAACCCAATCATGAACAGCTATCTCACAGTGATTCAAAGAAAAGAAAAACTGTGTCCAAAAACATCAAATATTTAGGAATCAAAGCAGGTAACAGAGAGCTAAACCACGAAAACCAAAAGTCACTGTAGAATGAGAAGACCTCAGGAAGTGGAAAAGTATTTCATATTCATGGAGTGGAAGAATCAATATTGTCAAAATGAGCATCATATCCATTATAAGGATTCAACACACTCTCCAATCCAAATTCAGATGACATTCTTCAAGAACTCAGAATGGTCAATAATAGTTTCTGTGGAACCGTAAAATACCCTGAATAGTCAAAGTCATACTCAGAAATAGGAAACTGGGAGGTATCTCATTAACAAACTTGAAACTAAACTATAAAGCCATAGAGATCAAACAATATGGTACTGAAACAAGAATAGACTCTAGCCAATGAGTTAGAATCAAAAGGCAAATCCCCTAATGAATGGTCAGTTTTCAACAGAGAAGCCAGGTAAATAGAGTGGAGTAAAGACAGCCTCTTCAATACATAATGGAAAACAGGATAACCATATGTAAAAATATGAAGTTGAGTCCGGATCTAACATCTTGCACAAAAGTCAACTCAAAGTGGCTCAAAGGAGGAGGGCCGGTGCGATAGAACAGAAGGGAAAGTGTATGCCTTGCACATGGCCGAACCCGGTTCTATCCTCAGCATCCTATATGGTCCCCTAATGTTGGAGGACATGTTTAGCTAATCTGGGAGTTTTGTTGTTTTGCTCACTCCCAGCTTAATCTTATTTAAGCCAATGTTCATTCTAATGAGATCTCTCTTCTATGTAAACACTGCTAGAGGGTGTGGAAGTTACAGAAGTCACCTTGATTGAATAACTTCTGACTTATACATCTACTAAGACCTCTATGTTTTCTAGATTGGGCACAGCTCCTCTTTATACCCACTGCACCCAACGTGGGACAGTTAGAATTTACCAGGAGACTACCACCCTGGCTACGCTGAGACTAAAGGTAGACTATAGGAAGGATCACTAGTTTGCTCTAAGCAGGCGAATATGACCCTTTCAGTACATGAGAACAAGATACTCAGAATCACCCTGGTGCAGATAATAATAAGGACCTTGTGGGTACCATCTAGATTACATGAAGCTCATGAAGTTAAGATGTATTACTTTATATCAGCCCCTCTCTCTCCAGTGTTTTGCATAAGAGATAATCTCAGGATTAGTCCTTGGTGTAACCTTTGTTTATACCTGCAATAGGGTGTGGCACTACACTCTGTTTAGGGTTCTTTGTTGGCATGACAACCCTCCCGATTGGATTACTTTTGGTGTATATAAGGGGCTGACTTGAGGCCCCTTCACCTTTTACCTTTTGCCTTTTGGTTCCCTCAGCCTTCAGCTTTTGGCTCCTGCGGCTTTTGGCCTTTTGCTCTTTGGCCTTTTGCTCCATCTTCTAGTGCTGTGGAAGAGCTTTTGTACTATTAAAAGCCATTTTGGAACTGCACGGACTCGTGAGTTTTCATCTGTTCTCCCGGCGCCCTCGGAGGTAGAAGACAACCTCTGTCCGGACACTGTCGGGGACCCCGGCGGCGTTCCCCAACACCCTAAGCACTGCCAAGAGTAATTCCTGAGTGCAAAGCCAGAGGTAACCCCTGAGAATTGCTAGGTGTGACTCAAAAAAAATTTTTTTTTAATGTGACTCAAAGACCAGAATCCATGTGATACATTGGGGAAAATAAAGGCAGAATGCTCCAACGTTTGGACCGCAAAGGCATTTTCAATATAATTCCATTGACAAAGCAACAGGAACAAAAATAAAGAAGCATAATTGGATGTGACCTAGAAACTAAAACAAAAAACAGAGTAGGGGTCTGGGGCACATTGGTGGTATGGAGTGTGGCATATCTACATATCTAAACCACAGACCTAACAATACTGAAAGCAGGAAATCCAGACAACCACCAATCTCAGAAACATACCTGCCAAAGGAGGCAGACCGCGTGTACTGGAAAGGAAGCCTCACTATTGGTGGGACGGATGCTGGAACACTGTGTGCCTAAATTTCAACAAATAACCCCAGCAGAGCCTTTAGAACAAGCCAGACAACCCCCCCAACTCCATGGGGGCTGCCATTTTCCACATCCGGACTTCCCTCTCACAACTCCACCCAGCAGACCAGACTATCACAGCCCTGATCATTGACACCCACCCTGCGGCAGTTTGTTTTTTTTTCCAATCCGGCCCAGGTATGCTGAACCAGAGACTCTCAGACATGGGGGCAGAGCTGCTACTTGCTCTCCCTGTGCCCAGCTGTTCGTGAGGGCGCCCGGGAGGCATGGCAGGTTCTAGCCCTGGCCTGCCACCCCAGCAGAGCCTCACAACAAGCCAGACGACCCCCGACTCCATAGGGGCCGCCATTTTACACATTCAGACTTCCCTCTCGTCACAACTCCACCCACCAGGCCAGACTATTATAGCCCGGCTCAGTGCGGCCGCTAGCGGCTGCGCGCAGTTCATCAATAAATGCTTTATTTACAGGTGACTACAAGAGTATGCCACCCACACGGCAAGCCTGGCAAGCTGCTCATGTCGTATTTGATATGCCAAATACCAGTAACATTTATATTAGGTCATTCCCATGACCTAATATAATGGTTTGAGGCTCTTTATGTTCCTGGAGCAAGCAGACGCCTTTGGGTTCTACTAGCATGAGACAGGACATATGGAGATATTACTGGTGCCCGCTCTAGCAAATAGATGATGAACCATGTGCTTTTTTTAAAAAAATCATTTAAAAAAAAAAAAAACAGTGGGGGTAAACAGATAATACAGCCAAGCAGGACACTTGTCTTATACATGCCTGACCTAGGTTCAATCTTCAGCAACCCATATTGTTCCCCAGAGCCAGCCTGGAATGATTCCTGAGTGCAGAGCCAGCCCTGACCACTACCATACGTAACAGAAACAACCAACCAAAATAGTAGTAATAAATAAAACTAGTAAAATTAAGTAAAGCATAAATATAATGGGCTGGAGAGACAGTACAGGAACTAAGGCAGACACTTAAATTCAGCTGCTTCTAATTCAATCTCCTGTACTATGTGACCCCTAGGCATGGCTAGGTACAGCCATGATGATGATGATCATGGTCATCCTGGTGATCCTGGTCATTGCAAGGCCTGAGCACATCACATCGCTGGGCCCATTCATAGAAACAGTAGTCGAGAATCTTGGGGAGAAGCCCCCAGGACACATAAATATCACTGAGAAACCCCCAAAATAAATGAGGGGCAGAGGTGTTTTTAGGCAGGGACAGCTGAGGTGGGAGAGCAGACATCTAACAAGTTAGAGGCCCTGAGTTTGATCCCTGGCACCAAAGGCTCTAACACAACTTCCCCACCTCCATGTGAACCACAGGGTATCACCCCAGACACCCAACTGCACCATATTGTTAGCACAAATAAGCTGCACCAAAAGGCCAAGTGTTGACAGAAGTGGCCCGTGGACCCTAGAGCACCACTGGGAATCACAAAAAATTTGGAAAAAAATTTTTATTCTGAGGGGGTTGAAACAATAGTATGCTGGTTGGTGTAGCGTAGGGTACTTGCCTAGTACAAGCCAGGTTCAATCCCCGGCAACCCATATGGACCCCCTAGCACCACTGCATGTGATCCCAAAACAAAACACACAAATATCATGAGGTCACTTAATCACTTTACTTGATCACTTGAATCCCGATATTCATCGATTTGCTCGAGCAGGTGCCAATAACATTTCCATTGGACCCTATCACGTGCCAATGTAGCCCAATGGCATCTGGTTGATTCAGGAATATGAAGAGCCTCAAACTGTTCCTTCAGGGTCTTGACAAGGAAGTCTGACCATCTTGTAGGTGGGCAGCCATGTGATCTTTTGACATCCCATGGGATCCAGTCGGTAGTGGCTCTAGTCCAGCCGTTGTCTCCAAATCGCATTACATGTCCAGCCCATCTGATTTTCGGATGCCTTGGCAAACCAGACAGCATCCCTGATTTTGGAATAGCGAAGGAGGCTGGAACTCTGAATTCCTTCTCTCACTTGAGTGAGGCGTGATATTCCAAGCATAGCTCTTTCGATTCCTCTCTGGGAGACCCGAATAGCATTATCATCCTGTTTTCGTAGGGCCCAGGTCTCTGAGGCGTATGTTAACGCAGGGAGAAGGTGAAGTCAAAGAGATGAAGTCAAAGAGATGTGCCAGGAGCCGGAGGTTCTTTGTCCTTTTTAGCTATTTCTTCGATGCCTTTGAAGGCATTCCATACTGCTCTCTTCGTCTGCGCAGCTCAGGTTTTAGGTCATTCATCATGTTGATTTCTCGATCTAGGTACACATAACTGCTGCATTCAGAGATGTTTGTTCCATTGAGAGTGAATGGGGCCTCTGGAACTAGTTCATTTCTCATGAACATAGTTTTGCTGAGATTAGCTGTAGACATCTAATGTAGGCATCGAAAATCAGATGGGCTGGACATGTAATGCGATTTGGAGACAACCGCTGGACTAGAGCCGTTACCGACTGGATCCCACGGGATGTCAAAAGATCACGTGGCCGCCCACCTACAAGATGGTCAGACTTCCTTGTTAAGACCCTGAAGGAACGGTTTGAGGCTCTTCATATTCCTGAATCAACCAGATGCCATTGGGCTACATTGGCACGTGATAGGGTCCAATGGAAATGTTACTGGCGCCCGCTCGAGCAAATCGATGAATAACGGGATTCAAGTGATCAAGTGATCAAGCTGTAGACCTATCTTTCCACATTCTCGGTCGAAGTCAGCCAGCATTTGTGCCACTTGGCTAATGTTTGGTGTTATTAGAACGATGTCATCAGCAAAGCGGAGGTGGTGTAGTTACCGACCATCTATCTTCACTCCCATTCCTTCCCATTCTAATTGTTGCATGATGCTCTGAAGAGTTTTGGTGAAATGGATCACCCTGTCGAACCCCTCTTTTGAAATCAATGATCACTTCCTTGTAGAATGGAAGAGATCCTGGTGGTGAATCCGTAATACAGCTCACGAAGGATCTTGATGTATTGGGTTTGAACACCCTGTTTGGCTAGGGCTTCGATGGCCGCTTCAGTCTCCACAGAATCAAAGGCTTTCTGTAAATCAGTGAACGGGGAGACAGAGCGGCATCTTGTACTCTCTACAAACCTCAATGAGCTTGGTTACTGTGTGGATATGGTCGATTGTGCTTAACCTTTCAGGAAGCCTGCTTGCTCACATGGTTGTCCTTCATCTAGTGTTCTGCCAATCCTGTTCAGGATGACTCGTGTAAACAGCTTGTAGATGACGGACAACAGGCAGATGGGGCGATTATTGCCGATGTCGTGTATATCTCCCTTCTTGAACAGTAGAACTGTCCTGCTGGTTTTCCATTGGGAGGGCACTTTGCATTCGGACAGGTAGCGTGTGTAGAGCCGAGCTAGTGTATTGATGAGTACCGACGGCAGATTCTTCAGGTGTTCGGGTCTGACTTTGTCTGGGCCTGGTGCTGTTCCCTTCTTTACCGACAAAATGGCATGTTGGATTTCAGAAGGGAGAACGTTGGGAATGACATATCCATCCTGTGGAATTTGGTATGTGGGCAGGTGGACGTGGCTATCAAAGAGATCTGAGTAATAGTTAAGTTCCTAAAATATACTCTAAGGCAAGGTATACATAAGCCCATACAGATAACACCAAACTTAACCCAGCCAGAATAGACTAACGATGGCTCTATTACATACTACAAAACTGTGTTTCTAATAGCAAAAGAGTATACAAACAGGTCCTCTTATTAAGCAAACTTTAGTTAAATAGCAATTCAGGATAACATTCCATTTATACAGAAACAAAGAAGCCTGATGAAAGACTTTCCCCATGTTAAGAAAGAAACTAGCATGTTTTTTATGGGAAAGAAATAAAAAATTATTTGAAATCAGAAATATTTTTTTCGCTGGGCAACTCAAGTAGTAAACACAATACCCAAATACTGGGAGCTGGAGAGATAACCCAATGGGTAGGGTGTTTGCCTTGCTTGCAGCCAACCTGGTTCCATCCCCAGCATTCCTATATGGTGCCCCGAGCATTGCCAGGAATAATTTGAGTGTAGAGCCAGGAGTAACCCGAGCATCACCAGGTATGTCCCAAAAAGGAAAAAAAAAAATACCTGAATACTGGAAATGTTTAGAACAGGCTCAGAACTGATGGACCTATATGCTGAGGAAGAACATGGAGGTACTGCTGGGTGTGAACTTAAGAGTTTATCATTAATCCATCAAAATCATCATAATGAAGCAGCTATGATTAGTTTTTCCTAGTGACTAGTTTCTTCAACATGACTATATGACTTTTTTCCTTTAAAAGTGAACACAAAAACATGAGCACAAGTCTCTCTGTTTAAATCAAGAACAACAAACACTGTAGTCGCTGTGTGACCCCGTGTCTACATCAATCCCCCTAAGTGCCTGCACAGACACGTGCCAAAACCAGCAACGCACATCACAGAAGGGGGCGTGTGAACTGCAAGGGGAAGTTACTCAAGAAGCTGTCAAAACTCAGATTTCTAACCTACTTTTGAGGTTCAACTGATTTCCTCCAAGCCAAAAAAGTAGAGGGAAAAAAAACTGTTCATGTGTAAGATTCAGTCATGGTGGCAAAACCCTCTCCCATTCTTCCCACTGCCACAGGAGGGTGTCTGGGTGCCAATTCTCTGCTGCTCTGTCCTCAGAACCATGTATGAGGTGCTGGATATTTTTATGGTGAGAGACACTTTCTGTAATATATAAGAATTATCTTCCAACACTAGGACTCCTACACTGTCAGGGAAGCCGCTGGAGTCCCCAACAGTATCAGGACAGAAGTTCTCTTCTACCTCCGAGGACGCTGGGAACGGATGAAAACTCACGAGTCTAAGCGCAGTTCCAAAAAAGGCTTTTAATAGTACAAAAGCTCTTCCACAGAAATCTAATATAATGAAAGAACTCTAGCTCTGGTCCGAACTTAGACCATACAAAAGAGCCTAAGTCTCCAGGACATGGAAAGGATCATGTTGAGTGAAATTAGTCAGAAGGAAAGAGAGAGACATAGAATGATTGCATTTATTTGCATGATGTAAATATATCAGGTGGTCTTACCAAAAGTGGAAATTACCGCAAAGGTGAGGGAGTAAGAGGTTAGGTAAGACAGAGAAGGGAACATGTGTGAATAAATGTCGAAAAGGGCTGATACCAACATAGAACTGAGCATTAAATACAGGCAAAAAAAAATGCACATGATGGCTTAAAGTGTATGTAGTGCAACCCACAATGTGTAGGAGAAGGGAGAGAGAGGGAGAGAGAAAAGAGATAAAGAACTTGCCATTTAGGCAGGCTATGGGAGGGGGAGGGAATTGGGGACATTGGTGGTGGGAAATGGGCACTGGTGGAGGACGGGTGCTGGAACACTATGTGACTGAAACCTCCAAACATGAACAACGTTGTAATTGTATATCTCACGGTGGTATAATAAATGTTTAATTTAAAAAAAAAAAGAGCCTAAGTCTCCCACCAAAGAGAGAGGATCTCACCTGAGATTCCTACCCAAAAGAAAGAGCAAAAGGCGAAGGGGCCTCAAGTCAGTTCCCTTATATGCACCAAAGTAATCCTATCTGTGACAGGGAGGGTCGTGTCAACAAAGAACCCTAAACAGATTGTAGAAGGGCAGTGCCACACCCTATTACAGGCATAAACAAAGGTTAAGCCAGAGATTAATCCCTTCTACTGAGATTATCTCTTATGTAAAACATTGGGGAGGGGGGTATAAAGTAATACATCTTAATTTCATGACTTCATGTAATCTAGATGGTACCCACAAGGTCCTTCTTATTTATTATCTGCACCAGGGTGATTCTGAGTATCTTGTTCTCCATATACTGAAAGGGTCACACTCGCCTGCTTGAGGAGCAAACTAGTATGATCCTCCCTATCATCTTCTTATAGTCTCAACGTAGCCAGGGTGGTAGTCTCCTGGTAAATTCTAACTGTCCCACGCTGGGTGCGGTGGGTATAAAGAGAGGAGCTGTGCCCAATCTAGAAAACATAGAAGTCTTAGTAGATGTATAAATCAGAAGTTATTCAGTCAAGGTGACTTCTGTAACTGCCACACCCTCTAGCAGTGTTTACATAGAAGAGAGATCTCATTAGAATGAACCTTGGCTTAAGTAGATTAAGCTGTGAATGGGAAAAACAGCAAAGCTCCCAAACTAGCTAAACCTGTCATCTAACACTACACCACAAGAAATGCACGGGAGAAAGTTTGGAATTAAGACTAAAAAGTCACTTCCATCCCCAAGTGCTTACAGGGAGAAAAGGCACTCAACATTAAATATATGACGATTAGAGAGACAAACGCTACCTCATGCCTGCACAACTACACTGTGAAACAAACATCTGTCCTCAGAAAAAAAATAGGAAATCTTTCAAGAAGAGTTTGTCAGAAATACACTGTTTACTTTGGAGGACTTCAGGGAGAGAAGATGAAGAGGGAGAACACAGCACCTTGACAAGATAAATTCAGAAGTGATGAATATTTAGAAAGTTGTGTAGCAGCTTGACAAGAATTTTATGCCTGTTGAAGCTAATAATAAAAAATCAGGGCTTGTCTTTTGACTGATTTTTAAATTTCACTTTTCTAATAATGTACTTTTACAAAATAGTGATTGGAATTTTAAACCAAAAAATGTGTGTTCCATACAGTTGGCAGAAACTTGATGCAGAGGGGCCGGAGCGATAGCCCAGCGGGTAGGGGCGTTTGCCTTGCATGCGGCCGGCCCGTGCCTCATGACCAGATTAACAGAGCAAAATCAGTTCTAGCCCAGGTAGGCAGCTCCCAGAAGCGGGAATCACTGGGAATTCGACCAGATTAACAGAGCAAAACCAGTTCGAGCCCAGGTAGGCGGCTCCCAGAAGCGGGAATCACTGGGAATTCGACCAGATTAACAGAGCAAAACCAGTTCGAGCCCAGGTAGGCGGCTCCCAGAAGCGGGAATCACTGGGAATTCGTCAGATGGAGTCAGGGGCCGGCCCTTCCCCCTCCATTTTGTGGAGCCTGGTGGCCCTGCCCAGGAGCTGCCCTAGGGCCACCAGCCATAGCATGAAGAGCCTCACAAGCGGCTGGGGAAGCTGGAACTCGGCTCGCCCGGGCCCAGCTGACTATGGGGCCCCTGGGAGGACAGATGGGTTTTGGGAGTGGGCCCATCACCTCTGGGGGTCCCAGAAGCAGCCGGATGAGACTCGCCCACCACACTGGCTACCATTTTCGCTGTCCGGACACTGGGAAACTGCCTCACGACCAGATTAACAGAGCAAGGCCAGTTCGAGCCCAGGTCGTGCGGCAGCAAGCAGCCATGCAGTCCATTAAAATAGTGGAAACGGTAATGTCTTTTAATGCACTGCATTCCACGATGTGCAGGAAAGTTTGGCGGAAAGGAGAGATAAGGAGGAGAGAAATGACATACAGAACCCGCCAAGTAGTTGAGGTGTGGGAGGAGGGAGGGAGGTGGGGACACTGATGATGGGAGATGGGTTTGGGTGGAGGGATGGGTGCTGGAACACTGTAGAACCAAAACTCTACATGAGCATCTTTCAATTGTATGTCTAAAATGGTGTAATAAAATTGGGGGGGATAATAAAACAAAAATTAAATTAAATTAAATTAAATTTAAAAAGCTATTTGTACTTCTATGCTCATTACAGAGCTATTCACAATAGCCAAGATCTGGACACAACCCAAATTTCCAACAACAAATTAGTAGATAAAGAAAAATTGTGGTGTGTATGTGCACGGTGGAATACTATGCATCTGGGAAAAAGATGAAATGCTGAAATTCACTGCTCTGTGGATGGAACTGGGGGGAACACTGATGAACAAATCCAATGGAAAAGGACCAATACTGAATGATCTGTCTCACACATGTAACGTATAAATATATAAAGGAACCTAGACTCACCAACAACAGACCTTGAGAGTTGGCCTATGGAACTGAATCTTCTAAGTGGGAGCTATGACAGAGTGACCTAGAGACGGTGGTAGAGACAGTGGTGGAGGGATGTTGGGACTCTGGCAGTGCATGTGGCGTAGCAGCATTCTATGCCTGAAATATCACTATTAACACCACAGTGAACAGTAGTGTCCAAATAAACAGGTGTAACAAGTGAATAATATACTAGAATTAAAAATTAAAAGCCAAAAGAATGTATTCCCATCAATCTGAGTAAGCTAATTAAACAAGTCCAATCCTTTTTATATATAATTGGACATGGAAGAGGGGTTACACACACAAGGAAAAAAAAATATTACCAAGACGTAATCTAGCAAGCTGAACACAGAGATTTCTTCATATGCCAAGGGTCCAGTCTGAAAAGTATCACATGCTCAATTCAACCGATTAAGTTGAGCTGCTCAGAGAGCTGCTCCTTGTTTCCTAGAAAAGACCCAAAAGCTGAGGAATCCATATATATACTAGACATCCAGAAAGGACCACAGAGAAGGATGTGGATCTCATCTGCACATGGGACAAATTCTGAATAGTAAAACTGTATCTGGGTGAGACAAAGTAGGGCATTCAGCGAAGAGAACACACAAAGGGAAGCGTCCTGAACGCTAGGCAACCATCATTTTCTGGTAGCAGATGCTAAAATTAGAAGTAGGATTAAGAATCCCCAAATTGGGGCGGGAGCAATAGCCCAGCGGGTAGGGTGTTGCCTTGCACGCGGCTGGCCCATGCCGGCCGGGTTCGATCCCCAGCATCCCATATGGTCCCCGAGCACCGCCAGGAGTAATTCCTGAGTGCAGAACCAGGAGAAACCCCTGAGCATTGCCGGGTGTGACCCAAAAAAGCAAAAAAAAAAAAAAAAAAAAAGAATCCCCAAGTTTCCAACTGGTTTTACTGTTCTAATGCCCTCCCTGAGGTCTTCTCCTTTCCCCAGATTAACCCTGAGCATTTTGTTCATTCATCATCTCTGGAGGCATCAAAGAAAACACAGGCCTTACATAAGACTGATAAGTCACAGGCCTTACATGAAGTGTGAATGCTGGCACCACAAGGTCCTCCAACCATCACTGGGTTCAGTCCTGCCATCCCTCAGAGGACGATATGGGATGCCAGGATCGGCTGAATGCAAGGCAAATACCCTACCCACTGTACTATCAGGCCCCAGCCCTGCCATCCCTGAACATCATCCGCGTGGCTGAGTAGCACCCAAGACCGCAGGGCCTGAGCAGCATACCATCCCCAAATTAAGTCACTGACCAACAGGCTAAGAATGGATGGGAGTGAGCCCTGGTTAGCCAGCACCTCTTGGGTGGCCCAGGAAGAGAAAAAAAATGTTTCAGGGACTGGCAAGAAAGTTTAAAGGGACAGGGCGCTTGAACCGGAGTTCAGTCACCAATACCATGAGCCCTCAGCACTGTTGGGGAAGCCGAAATATAAAGGTGTTAAATGAGTAACTTAATTTTCTACCTTAGAAACAAAATCAGATGAAGGCCAGAGTGACAGTACATCAGATAGGGCATTTGCCTTGCAAAGATCGACCTGGGTTTGATCTCCAGCATTCCATATAGACTCCTAAGCACTGCCAGGAGTAAAACCTAAGTGAAGTACCAGGAGTAATCCTTAAGCATCACTGGCTGTGACCCAAAAAAGAAGAAAAAATCAGAAGAGAAGCAAGGGGCGTGGCTCAGCAGAACAGCACAGCTGGGCACTGCAAGGGCATGTATTGGCAGCACCAACCCCAGCACTGCCAGGCACACACTCCATCCAAAACAAGGATGGCCCCAGATGTGCCGCAACCTATGTGACTCCACTAACAAGGATATAAAACCTTCATACAAACATCTTATGAACCTTTGTAATTGTACATCTCATGGTGGTATAATAAAATATTTTTTTTAAAAAACCTTCATACAACAAGTGCAACCTGAACACCCCCACACACACACACACAAACCACAAGATAAACCAAAACAGGTAGAGTGATTTTTTTTTTAATTCTGGGGACACACCTGGTGATGCTCAGGGGTTACTCCTGGCTCTGTGCTCAGGAATCAGTCCTGGCAGTGTTCACGGGACCATATAGGAATATCGAACCCAGGTTGGCTGCATGCAAGGCAAGTAAGTACCCTACCCGCTACACTATGGCTCCGGCCCCATGATTAAATTAATTTTTAAGAAATAAAATCAATAGGCTGGAGCGATGGCCCAGCGGGTAGGGCGCATGCAGCAGTCCTGCACCGGCCCGGGTTCTATCCCGGCATCCCATATGGTCCCCCGAGCACTGCCAAGACTAATTCCTGAGTGCAGAGCCAGGAGTAACCCCTGAGCTTCACCAGGTGTAACCCAAAAAGAAAAAATAAATAAAATCAATGAAGCTGAAAAAAATAAATCAAACCCAATACTGATACTTGGGGTGAAGATGGGTAGCAATAAAATAGATATATTTGGGCCGAGCGATAGTCCTGTGGGTAGGGCGTTTGCCTTCTGCGGCCAGCCCATGCCGGCCCAGGTTCGATCCCGGCATCCCATATGGTCCCCAGAGCACCGCCAGGAGTAATTCCTGAGTGCAGAGCCTGGAGAAACCCCTGAGCAATGCCAGGTGTGACCCAAAAAAGAAATTAAAAAAAAGATATATTCTCTCAAGATAGTCAAAGATTGAAAAGACAAAAAGGCAGCCACAGAGAGAAATTACCAATACAGAAATGAAAGTTTATACTATAGATCCCATAGACATATAAAGTACAAGCAAATACTATAAAGCTTTATGTGAGTAAAATGAAAACCAATCCTCATAAATTACAAATTACTAGAGAGGAATATATATGCATATACATTTATATATTTACAACTTACATAAAATATATATGACTTACAAATATCCCTCAAAGAGAGATACTGAGTCCTCAACAAAAGTTAGCAAATTTATAGCTTTTTTTTTTTTTCTTTTTTGGGTCACACCCGGCAATGCTCAGGGGTTACTCCTGGCTCTACACTCAGGAATTACTCCTGGTGGTGCTCAGGGACCATATGGGATGCCGAGGATGGAACCCCAGTCGGGCACGTGCAAGGCAAATGCCCTACCCGCTGTGCTATGGCTCTGGCCCCAAAATTTATAGCATATATTAAAATAAAAAATGGAAAATGAATCACAACCAAGTGGGATTTATAAAAATAAGATTGATAGAATATTTTAATATTTATGTAATCCATTACAACAGTCTTTTAAAAAAACAGGATCAGGCTGGAGAGAGAGTAAGGACAGCAGGTAGGACACCTGAGGCCTTTTACCTAGGTTCAATCCCTGGCGTTCCATATGGTCTCCAGGCTACACCAGGAATGAACCCCGAGTATAGATACAGGAATCCACCCTGAGTACCTCTGGGTGTAGCCTCCAAAAATTAAGTTTTCTTTCCAGATGAATAAATTAGTTTGTACATACAATACAATCACTCTTAAAAGCTGGGTATATCTGTAGGAGTAAATAATAAAACCAAGTCTATGCAGGGAAACCAAATCAGTTTCCAAAGTAACTTAGCAAAGATCTCAGAGCATAAAATGTCTACTTGCCTATAACGCTTATATAAAATAGGATCAAGTAAAAACAGGAATTTTTATTGGGGGGGGGTTAAGACTTTATTTAAACACTATGATTTGAACAGTTGTGAGTTGGGTCCAGAGCACTATGACAGTGGGTAGGGCATTTGCCTTGCACATAGCTGACTCCAATTCGATCCTCAGCATCCCATATAGACCCCTGAGCCCTGCCAGGAGTAACCCTGGAGAACAGCCAGGTATGACTCAAAAAAAGAAAAAAAGAAAAAAAGAGGGGCCGGAGAGATAGCCCAGCAGGTAGGGCATTTGCCTTGCACATGGCCAACCCAGGTTTGATCCCCGGCATCCCATATGGTCTCCAGAGCACTTTATGTGCACTTTCCAGCAGCCAGCACCATCCTATAATCCATCTGTGATGGCGGTTACTCAATCACTCAAAGAACTGTAGATAGAACTGAGACTACCCAGTAGGGAGGGGGAGGCATGGGGATAAATGAGACTGACTGGAAATACAAGAGGACATTGGTGGAGGGTCTTAGGCACTTAAGTGACGGCAGATGAGCTAAGTGTACACAATACCATAAATGTAAGCACTAGTGACCATGCACCTATGCTATAATCCTAAAAATCACAAAAAATAAAATGAAGCCAGGAAAAAACAACATGGCGGGGCTGGAGCGATAGTCCAGTGGGTAGGGCGTTTGCCTTGCACGCGGGCGGGCCTGTGCCGCCCAGGTTTGATCCCCGGCATCCTATAGAGCACCGCCAGGGGTGATTCCTGAGTGCAGAGCCAGGAGTAACCCTGAGCATTGGCGGGTGAGGGGGTGGAGGAGGAGGGAAGAGGAGGAGGAGGAGGAGGAGGAGGAGGAGGAGGAGGAGGAGGAGGAGGAGGAGGAGGAGGAGGAGAAGGAGGAGGAGGAGGAGGAGGAAGCGCATGTCTATCACACACTGACCTAGCTTTGACTCCCAGCACCACACAGTTCCCCACAAGCATTGCCAGATGTTGCCTTAGAGGTACCCAAGCGCTGCCAGGTGAAACCCAGGTATCCCCAGTAGGGCCCCAGCAGCACTGCAACCTCAGGTCCATCCACTGAACCACCAGCTAAAAACTGCCAGTGGGACCCTGGACTTCCTAAGCACCACAAAAATCACTGGTTCCTCTGACCAAGAATTGCTGGTAAGCTTTCCCCCAAACCCCAACCCCAAGACCCCCTGAAGAATACTTAGGGGCAAATAAAAATTATTCATGTCCAGTGGAGACTTCACCTAAAGGAGTTCAGGATTCATGAGCCTCAACCTCAACCTCTCCATCTGGAAGTATGCAACCTCTCCCCCATCCTCGGCTTCTTAGCACAACCCCCTCCCCAGGCTGCCAAGGAAGTGAGCACTCAAGCACTCGCTATGAGCCAGCCCAGAACTGTGCTGTCATTTCACTTGCCACCCCCAGACTAGGTAACATCTACTCGCCCCTTCCTTTTCTCTTGGTTTCCCTTCTGCTGCTGCAGTCTAGCTTAGTGATATTGTCATTTCAGCCTCCTACCAGAGCGACCAGTCAAGTTTCCTGTATTCTGCCCTGCCTCCAAGATTCAGAGTCCCCCTAGAATCAAGATGCTGCCAGTTTCAAGAAATGTATTAATCCTGTTGTAAGTTGGGACCAGAGCAATAAGACAGTGGGTAGGGCATTACAACTGTTCAAATATAAAAATCTTGTGGAAACGGTTAGCCTGACACTCACCCGAATTAAGCATTACTGTAAATGCAATGTGGACGACAGGCTTTCTCCATCAGATGCTGCTTGCCTATCTCAAGAAAACGTGTGTTTTCTGGGGTTTCCACTTCATTGAACAGTCTTCCACTGCAGCCTGAAAAGTGGGTATCCCCCTAGAGAGTCCTCCCAGAATGTCACGCTGACTGGCTTGTGATTAACAAGACATTGCTGCCGCTTCCTACTACCTCTTACCATTAATGCACAGTCCATACTCCCAAACACTACCAAAGATTAACCTTCTTTAATCATGAAAGGAAATCAAGGGCTCTCTAAACACTCCCTACACCCTGGAGTCAACTTTCTCTGCATGTTATTTAGAAGATATATTTAAACTAAGCCAGATGCTAAACAAGGCATTCCGTTAAGATAATCCCATGACTCTACAGAAGAAAAGCTTAATAAGATTTCCCACAACATCCACTTACTTTCAAGATCTGCTTCAATCTCAGACAGAAGCATCAAGAATGTCTTTAAAAGAAACCAGTAACTCTGCTCTGAGACTAATTAACAAATTTGATATTTTATATTGTAATTTCCAACCTGCAGTTTGGTCTTTCTTGTGTAGTGCACTGGTTATTTGCTTTCCACATTACGAGCCAGAGACTAGCCCAGTCAGAGCCAGATGCAATTTAGGGATGTTTTAGTTGGTAACAACCCCCACTCTCCTAGCTATGTTAGCACAGGAGAGGGCTTTTACCTTTTACTTAATCATAGACAATGCAACGGGAACAGATCTTACTACAAAACATCTTCAGGGGCTGGAGGGGCCGGAGCAATAGTCCAGCTGGTAGGGCATTTGCTTTGCACGCGGCCAGCCCATGCCGAACCCGGGTTCAATCTCCGGCATCCCATATGGTCCCCAAGCACCGCCAGGCGTAATTCCTGAGTGCAGAGCCAGGAGTAACCCCTGAGCATTGATGGGTGTAACCCAAAAAAGAATAAAAAAAAAAAAACATCTTCAGTTTCTTTCCCAAAGAGTCATTTTTCCAGTTCAATTAAATCCAGGGAAAAAAACTGATAACCTGGTCTGGACTTATAGTCAGCATACGCACATTATAGATTTTCTAGCAGGCATGTGATTTGCAATTCCTATATTTTTCAGATCACATATTCAAATCATGACCTCTGGAAATATAGTCCAAATATAATGACTTTGGTCGTTATCAATGCCAGGATCCTGAGAGCAGACAGAAGCTTAGGATAAACCTGAAGATCAGACTTAAAGATCAAACTGCTTTTTCCCCTAGAGAGCAAATTGTTTGGAAACATCCTACTTTCAAAATTTGACCCCCAGGACTGGAGTGATAGTAC
>JAJIBD010015004.1:0-16551 GCA_021461705.1 Cryptotis parvus
TGCTCCAGGAACATAAAGAGCCTCAAACCATTCATTCAGGTCATGGGAATGAGGTCTATAATTGTTAGCTGTTTTTTTTTTGGTACATCAAATACAACATGGGTAGCTTGTTTTATATATTTATATTTATATAAATATATACATATGTATGTATATATAGCAGTTATCTTTAAATGAGTAGTTGAGAGCATCCAGGGCCTCGCAAACGGCTGGGGAGGCTGGAGCTCCGGATCGCGCCGGGCCTAGCTGACCATGGAACCCCTGAGGAGGGCAGATGGACTTTGGGAGTGGGTCCGTCGCCTCTGGGGGGTCCCGAAGCAGCCGGATGAGACTTCCGCCCATCACACTAGCCACCATTTTCGCTGTCCGGATGCTGGGAAACTGCCTCACGACCAGAGGAACAGAGCAAAACCAGTTCGAGCCCAGGTTTGCGCGCCGCAGCGGCCGCGCTGTCCACTAAAATAGTGAAACAGTAATGTCTTTTAGTGCACTGCATTCCCACGAAGAGCAGGAAAGTTTGTTGGGAGGGAGATATAGAGAGGAAAGAAATGACATGCAGAACCCGCCAGGTGGTTGGGGTGCGGAGGGGGGAGGGAGGTGGGGACATTGGTGATGGGAGATGGGTTTGGGTGGAGGGTGCGTGTTGGAAACCTGTGGAACCAAGACTCTACATGAGCATCTTTCAATTGAAAAAAAAAAAAAGGTGGAATCTACCACGGACATGTGGGAATCAGAGGTTAGGTGAGACAGAGAAGGGAACATTGTGCTAATATTTGTCAAAAGTGATAATGCCAGCCTAGAACTGAGCATTGAATATAGGAGAAAAGATATACATGATAATCTCTAAATATATGTATTGCAATCCACAATTGTGGGAGAAGAGAGAGGGAGGGGAGAGAGAGAGAGAGAGAGAGAGGAGATGGAGAACTTGCCATGGAGGTGGGCTGGGGAGGGGGGGAGGGGAAGTGGGGACATTGGTGGTGGGAGATGGGCACTGGTGGAGGGATGGGTGCTGGAAAACTGTATGACTGAAACCCAAACAGGAACATCTTTGTAATTGTATGTCACATGGTGGTGTAATAAAATATTTTTTAAAAATTTTTAAAAAATGAGTAGTTGAGTCATTAATATTGGGATAGATCTTTGATTCTTCTCTGAACATTCCTAAGAGCCAGAGAGCTAGTCTCACATTAGCAGGCCAAAGCCCATCCCCCAAACCCTGTGCACTGCAGGGTGTGGCCCCAAAATAAGAGAGGAAAATAAAGCAGAAGATAGATATAACTGAACTACTACATGTATTATAATGTAACTACCACATTTTTTCTTAAGTGTATTTAGACTCATGAGTTGGATTTAATTCACTGTGTTATTTGAGTGTATTTAGGCAAGGCTTTTTTTTGTTGTTTGGTTTTGGGCACCATGCCCAGCTGTGCTCGGGGATGAATCCTAACTGCTCAGGCTACTGTAAGCTGTTCTGGGGACCAAACTGACCACATGCAAGACAAGTGTCCAATTGACTGTCAACTGTATTACCTCTCTGGCCTTACACAAGGCAATTTTTTTTAAGTAGTAATAATTTAGGCACTTTCACCAAAGAATTAATTTTTTTTTTAATTGTCTTTCTTCAAGGAACCTTGCTCTTCGCTTGGTATATGCATGCAGAGCGGACTGCTGGAAAAGTCAAAGCATCCAGTAAGAATGAAATCCTTTCTTTTCTGTTTGGGTTTTGTATTTTTAATATTCGACATACGCCCAGCTGTGCTAGAGCTTCCTTCTGGCTCTGCTCCAGGATCTCCTGGAGGTGCCCATGGGAACCATCCGCAGTGCAGTCAGCCACGTGCAAGGAGGCTTAACCCCCGTCTCTCAGCTGGCCATTTGTATTCTTAAGATTATCTGCTATTCTCTGATTATTGGAATTGTTATAAATTCCATTTATTTTGGAAGAAAATTGTAATTTTCACTCTTAGACAATGGTATATTACTTGGCTTAACAGACTCTGACGCTTGTTTATATTGCTTTTGAATTAAAGACGCCTCAAGTTTGGAAAATATAATTACTACTCATCCAATTCCTTAAAAATTGCCTCATTAATAGACTAAAATTTGTTGTCATACATTTGCTTATTTTATCACCACTATACTGCTTAGTAGTTTGGCAAGTTTTTTCTCTCAGTAGGTTCAGACAGCAAATATTGTATGCTTTGCCGGTCATATTCAGTCTCTGTCATACATTTTCCTTTTTTTGCTTTGGTTTTTGATTTCGGTTTAGGTGGTAGCACAGGTTTTGCAAAGCATGTTTCCCAATCCATTGAGCTGTCTCTAGCTCCTGCTTTTCTTTTTTAATGATCCTTTCCAGATTTAGGGGCCAGAAAGGTAGTACAGTGGGTAGGGCATTTGCCTTGCATACAGCCAACCTGGGTTTGATCCCTTGCATCCCATATGGTCCCCCTGTAAACTGCCAGGAGTAATTCCTGAGCCACTGCCAGGTGTGACCCCCACCCCCAAAAAATCCTTCCCAAATTAAAAAGCAATTCTTCATATTTACTATATAACGAATTATGAAACAGACTGTGTAAAAATAGGTCGGTGCCATACTTTACTAGCCTTGTGTATACTTTTAAGTTAGTTGTTTTTATCCTTAGTCTCTCTTGTTTTGTGCTCCCATATAGAAGGGACTCCAGTGTATGTTAGTGTCATGTTTGGAGTTAATGCGCCAACCTCTTATTAAATTAATAAGCTGTTACCCTTTTATCATTGCTGACCACAGACAAGCTCCTGGGTCAGAAAAGGATTTTATTTGCCCCTGGTCCACCCCCACCTCACAATGCCCCTCACGGTCCTTGTAGTGGGAGGAGATGACCTGGATAGATGCATGCCTTACTGCCTTGGCCCTACCCCTGCAGCCGAGGAGCACATTGGTATCATCAGTGTCTCTTACAGCAGGCACTAAGCGAGCCCTCCTTTATCCTGGAGGGAGGTATCGCATCCCTCTGGTTGACTCACTGCTCAAGTCTCAGAAGCAGCCCAGGTAAAGGGGTGGTTAGGGGCCTCTGCGTTCTTGGCACACGCGTCACAGCCTGCCAGAGATGCTCCGGGTCTGTGGTGACTGCCCCTTCCCATAGCATCTTGATGAGTAAGTAAATAGTTTCTTGCTCTGGCAATATTTCATGACTAACACAATTTTTATTTTCCCTTCTTTCCAGAAATCATTAAATAAAGAACAAAAGATGTGTTTTATTCGAATGACTCCCGTAAAGATTTATTTTCAGAAAGCTTAACACCTATTAACTATGACATATTTTTTCACATGATAAAGCAGTGTTTTGTAAAGCGCAGTTCCAAGCTAGAAGATCATTTACCGTAAGTAAAGGGAGAAAAGCCCGGCCTTGGCACCGAGAGTGTCGCTCTGTGTAGAGCAGTCCCTTGCATGTGTCAGGCATCTGGGTTCGATGCCTGTCTGGCAAAAAATATCTATTAATATAAGCAAGTATAAAAAGTTGCAGTTTATTGTGATATTTATTCATATTAGAGACTTTATTTTTTCTGGACTGTTCCCAGCAGGGCTGGGGGCCCCATATCGCTTCAGAAATCAAGCACAGGCCTCTGTGCAGCCCATTGATACTGCATCAGCCCCTAAATCCTCTATATCTTTGTTTATAGACTAAGGTGTCATGTTTTCATTCATCCATTTCCTCAAAATACTGTCTTGTCTCTGGTACATGTTTTACAAAAAGCATTCTATTTTCCTCGGAATTAATTTTCTTAAGTTTATTTTCACCCTTATTTGAAAAAAAGTAACCAGACCTTAGCTACAAGTTATATTTTTATCAATATATTTTCTCAGGATTAAGCCGTGTTAAGAAGTACAGAGAAAGTCAGTATCAGGGGCCAGAGCAATAGTACAGCAGGGGAGGGCATTTACCTTGCATACCGTGAGCACCGCCAGGAGTAATTCCTGACTGTAGAGCTAGGAGCAGCCCCTGAGCATTGCTGGATCTGACCCCTGCCGCCACCACAAATAAAGCGAAGAAAAGGAAGTCAGTATTAGTGGCAGAATACTAGCCACCACATGTGCTGCTTCTGTTTCCAGCCCAGGGAAGTACAGCTCATCCTACCACGTGGTCACTCTGCCGTGGGAAAACTGTTTTATTTGTTGTTTTGGTTTTCCGCTATGACAGTTGGGGCTCAGGAATTATTTCTGTGTTCAGGGATCACTCCTGGTGGTGTCGGGGTGGTCATATGGGGGTGCTAGGATCAAAACTCAGCGATGCGCAAGGTAAGCCCCTACCCACGATACTTGTTTCTGGGCCCCATGGACCAAATTATTTCTACCTAAAATTCTAAATAGAATTTATAAGATATATTCAAACGTCAGTGTTACAGATTATTTTACATAGTTTACAGAAATTAGTTGTAGCTGCTTTCGTATGTGTAATTTTTTTAAACAAAATTTTTGTGTATTTTAATGTAATTTTTATGTAATTTTTTTTATGCATGACACAAACATATGATTCACAAGTTACCTGTTAAACTTTATAATCATTAGTCCATATTCACTCTTAATATTGTTAAAGGATAGGCAAGATGTTCAAAGATTCACTGGAATGGATGTACTCATCTAGTGTCTGAATGAACTGCTTGGTTTGGGGCCACAGCTCAGGTGCTCAGGAGTTTCTCCCGTGCTTTCGAGGCCATGTGCTGCTGGGGTTGAACCTGCGACTCCTGGGTGTAGAGCCTGTGAGTTATCCCCAGCCAAGGAACTGGACTGAGCAGTGTTTATATGAAAGAAGAAAGCACAAAAGATGCACTTGTTCTGCGTGTGTCTTTGGTCACGACCGTGGTCTGAATCGGAGCCCTGCAAGTGTGCAGAACCAGGAGTAAGCCCTGAGCTAGGGGCCCTCTGAATGTGGACCCCGCGCCTCCCCAAAACTCTTGTTTCATTACAAGTAAGCTGTGAGACTTTAGATATAGCCATAATTAAATCTATACTTAAGACCTTAAACTGAGCAAGATGAATTGTATGTAGCAAGTAAACTTTTGGTGGGGAGGAGTATGCTCAGGGGTTACATCTGCCTCTGCACTCAGGAATTGCTTCTGGCAATATTTGAAGGACTGTTTTAGTTGCTGGATATCGAATTTGGGTCTGATCTGTGCAAGGCAAGCACACTGCCTCTATCTACTGTCTCCCCAGACCCAGGCCTTTTATATTGGGCTTAAATCATCTTTATAAATATCAACAGTTATATAAAAAATGAGCAGAAAATCTTTGTATTTCTTTTACAGTTCCTTAAGCCCAGTTGATGCAGCAGAGATAATGAATCACGTAAATATTTCTAAGAAGTCAAAAATAACAGATATATATCCTCAAGACTTTAAACAACTTTTTGAAGCTATAGAATGTTCCAAAGATTATACTTACAAATGGCTATATGATGACTTCATGGAAGAGATTGTCCTGTAAGGAGAGGCTCTGCTAAGAGCTGGAACCATTTATTTGTCTGGAAGTGAGAAGAAATAAGCTTGAAAAGCTTGCATTACTTCAACAGAAGACACCTGTGCGTGTTTTGCCGCGCTCAGGTGGCTCATCTCTTCTGAGTTAGTATCATAAGAATGGTGGATAAAACAACGGTTGCTGTTTCTTCACAGCAGAACACAATGAAAACTGGTTAATTGAGAATTGGATTGGAGTTGGTTTGTTTTAAATTCCCATCTACTGTAAACCTAGTTGTAATACCCTTCAACTGAAGTTTAGTTTTTTTTTAATTCTTTGAGCCTAACATCTTTCATTGTGCTAATCTCAGTGTTCTACTTTTTCTTGGTTTTTGCATTCTTCTTGGGGAGAGGGCAAGAAATTTTGCATATTAAGCTTAGAAAGTGAATTAAACTAATGTGGTTTATTTTACTTTTCAGTTTGTTGAAATGTATTTTGAAGTACTATGCAATGGAATTATTTATTTCTGACATTTTAAGTTTCAAGGAATTTCTATTTTTCTAGAAATTAAAATATTGAAAATAATTGAAAAATATTTTGTATTTTTTTCTCTAAACATCTAATTAAACATTAATTTTCCCTTAAATTATTCCCTTTAAATTGTGCCTTGTGTAAGTTCATGTACCTTTGGTAAGTAAATTTGGCTTATTGAAAAGTTTTTTGTCATGAATGTTCATCTGAAGGTAGATGTTTAATAAACTTAAATGGAATTTAAAATATGAAGTCCATGAAGAATTGACTTAAGCTGAGACATACATATCTACTCTTCTTTTTTTTTTTTTCTGCTTTTTGGGTCACACCCGGCTCAGGGGTTACTCCTGGCTCTGCACTCAGGAATTACTCCTGGCGGTGCTCAGGGGACCATATGGGATGCCGGGGGATCGAACCCGGGCCGGCATAGGCCGACCGCGTGCAAGGCAAACGCCCTACCCGCCCTACCCGCTGGGCTATCGCTCTGGCCCCTACATATCTACTCTTAAATTTATTTCATAATAACAATTTGCCTATAAATGGATGGGCATGGATAAGATCATGTTGAGTGAAATTAGCCAGAGGGAAAAGGACAGATATAGAATGACTGTATTTGCGGGATATTAAAAAAGAAATATCATGATACCAATATCCAAAGCCAAACAAAACATGGATCAGGAGGTCTTGTCAGTGGGTAGAACCTACTGCAAATGTGTGTGACTCAGAGGTTAGGCAATTCAGAGAAAGGAACAGTGTACTAATAATTATTGTAAATGATGATTCCTTCGTAGAACTGAGCATTGAAAGTAGGCAAAAGGATATACATGATAACCTCTTAACTATATTGCAAGCCGCAGTGTTTAAGAGAAGTGAAAATTGCCTGCCATAGACGCAGGCTGCGGGAGGTGGGGAATCATGGGACATTTGTGGTGGGAAATGGACACTGGTGGAGGGATGGGTGCTGGAACACTGAAACCCAAATATGAACACTTTTGTAACTATCATGGTATAACAAAATTTTTTTTAATTTTATTTCATAATAACTAGATTCATTTTTATTTATTCATTTATTTTTTTAATATTTTATACCACCGTTAGAAGATGTTCATGTCTGAGTTTCGGTTCTACAGTGTTTCAGCACCCATTCCTCCACCTATGCCCATCTCCCACCACCAATGTCCCCACTTCCCCCTTCCCCAGCCTGCCTCCATGGCAGGTTCTTTATCTCCTTTCTCTCCTCTTCTTCACTTCCCCCCCTCTCTCTCTCTCTCTCTTCCCTTATACATTGTGGATTCCAATACATACATTTAGAGGTTATGTGTATCTTTTTGCCAATATTAAATGCTCAGTTCTTGGATGGTATCATCATTCAATGATTATCAGCACACCGTTACCTGGTTTGGTGCTTGGGGATCAAACCTTGGGCTCCTCCCCAACTGTGTCAGGACAGAAGTTCTACCTCTGAGGACGCGGGGAACGGATGAGTCCGGTGCAGTTCCAAAAAGGCTTTTAATAGTACAAAAGCTCTTCCACAGCAGTCCAATATAATGAACGAACTCTAGCTCTGGTCAGAACTTAGGCCATACAAAAGAGCCTAAATCTCCCACCAAAGAGAGAGGATCTCAACAGAGAGGAGTCCTACCCAAAAGTAGGAGCAAGAGGCCGGAGCGATAGCCCAGCGGGTAGGGCATTTGCCTTGCACACGGCTAGCCCATGCCGGCCCGGGTTCGATCCCGGCATCCCCATATGGTCCCCCTGAGTATTGCCGGGTGTGACCCAAAAAAGCAAAAAAAAGAAAAAAAAAAAAAGAAGGGCCAAAAAGCCAAAAGTGAAGGGGCCTCAACTCAGTCCCCCTTATATACACCAAAGTAATCCAGGGAGGGTCAGGGAGGTGTCAACAAAGATTGTAGAAGGGCAGTGCCACACTCTATTACAGGTATAAACAAAGGTTAAGCCATGGACTAATCCCTTCTGAGATCATCTCTTATGTAAAACACTGGAGAGAGAGAGGGCTGGTATAAAGTAATACATCTTAATTTCATGAGCTTCATGTAATCTAGATGGTACCCAAAAGGTCCTTATTTATTTTATGCACCAGGGTGGTTCTGAGTATCTTGTTCTCCTCGTATACTAAAAGGGTCACACTCACCTGCTTGAGAGCAAACTAGTATGATCCTTCCTATAGTCGCCCTATAGTCTCAGCGTAGCCAGGGTGGTAGTCTCCTGGTAAATTCTAACTGTCCCACGCTGGGTGCAGTGGGTATAAAAGAGGAGCTGTGCCCAATCTAGAAAACAGAAATCTTAGTAGACGTATAAGTCAGAAGTTATTCAGTCAAGGTGACTTCTGTAACTGCCACACCCTCTAGCAGTGTTTACATAGAAGAGAGTTCTCATTAGGATGAACCTTGGCTTAAATAGATTAAGCTGGGAGTGGGCAAAACACCAAAGCTCCCAGATTAGTTAAATCTGTCATCCAACAGTTACCTTCTCCGTCTTACCTAGCCTCCTGACTCCCACACGTTTGTATTATACCAGGTTTTGGGATATCGCAGAGGCACCGCAGCGCCATGGGAATAGGGCTGTGTCCAGCTGTGGAGTCCGCCCAGAGGACGACTATGCTTGTGTTGCATAAGGTTTTCTGACTTCTGGGAGTCTGGCTGAGGACAGGCCAAGGAGCAAAAACCTGTCCCTACCCCAAGACACCCTACAGTCTAGCACAGGGCGGGCAGGCAGAGTCTCCGCCCTGCACCTGAATACCTGGTGTCCAGCCCCAGCAGAAGTTCTGGGCAGGCCCCCAGGCCTTTGTGGAAGGAGCCCAGGTGAGGGGAGGTGGCCCCAGTCCAGGCTTCCTAAAAACCTGGTTGGCGTAGTGGCTGAGTCCCGCATGCCTGGTCTTCAATTCAGCTTCTCTCTTGGGTAGAGCTGTGTCCAGCTGTGGAGTCCAGACCAGAGGGTGATTGTGGTTGTGTTGTGCAAGGTTTTCTGATTTCTTCTATTCTTGAATTTACTTACTGAGTTTCTAGAACATGATTGGTTCCACTAGTTTGATGTGCCGCAGCCGGAGTGGCTGCACAACTCAGGGAGAGCCAGATGACAGCTCCCCTGTGTGTCTGAGTCTGCATGAAAGCCGATATCCCTGAGGCAGTTCGTGGGTGGGGCAAGCAGGCGTCCCGGGCAGGACGGAGAGGGGAATGTGGACCCCAGCTCCATCTCCACAAATGCCCCGGTGACTTCCGCCTCCAAGAACCACCTACCGGGCTTGAACTTGGCTTCTCTGCTGAACTGGGCTTGAGATCAGTGTCTCTCTTGGATGGGCTCTGATGCACTGTGGAGTCCGGACCACAAAAAGGCAACTTGTGGTGAGTAGTCTCACCCGGCTGCTTCCGAGGCCCCACAGAGGCGATGGGCCATAAGATAGATTCTTGGTAAGTAACTGCCTGAGAGTTGGAAGACAGGAACAGGGAAGGAAGTAGGACCAGAGGTCACAATGGGGCATGGTGGAGGGTCTTGGGCTCTTGAGAAGCAGTGGTGTGCATCAATGTTTTAGTTTTCTTTTTTGGGTCACACCTGGCGATGTTCAGGGGTTACTCCTGGCTCTGCTCAGGAATTAATCCTGGCGAAGCTTGGGGGACCATGTGGGATGCCAGGGATCTATCCCGGTCGGCCACATGCAAGGCAAATGCCCTACCGTTGTGCTATTGTTCCAGCCTCCTAATTTTTGTACTGTGCTGCTGAAAACTTAAGGAGGTTTTAATAAGTTACTATTATAACCCTATTACCTAAGCTGCAATAAAATATCTAAGATTTTATATTATAGATTAATCTATAATTAATATGGATTAATATAGAACGAATACTCTGTAATAAAAATATCTAAGAATTACAGTAAACTTGGGGCCGGAGGATAGCCCAGCGGGGTAGGGCATTTGCCTTACACGTGGCCGGCCTGTGCCAGCCCGGGTTCGATCCCCGGCATCCCATATAGTTCCCGAGCACCGCCAGGAGGAATTCCTGAGTGCAGAGCCAGGAGAAACCTCTGAGCATTGCCGGGTGTGACCCAAAAAGCAAAAAAAAAAAAAAAAAAAAAAAGAATTACAGTAAACTTGCTTGTGAAGGAAAGAAAAGGGAGAATGAAGAGTTTAGGGAAAGTTTCACTGTTTTTTTTTTTTTTTTACCCCACTTATTTCCAAGGATTGGGGTCATGGCTGCTGATTCTAGGCTTGCTTCTGCTGCTCTGACTAAAGCCACGGGCTCAAGCACAGAACCCCTGTCCAGGCGGCTGCTCCAGCACAGAACCCATGTCCAGGGTGGCTGTTCGGGTGCAGAACCCGTGTCTAGAGGGCGGATCCTCGGGCGCAGAACCCGTGTCCAGGGAAACTGCTAAAGCACAGAACACATGGCTTTCAAATGTGAGCAGCAAGGCACTGCCGGCAGTGTTCATGCCTGGCACATGCTAGGCGTTGACCCCAGGAGTCCTCAAACCAAACTTTAAATGTGTTATTAGGACAGAGAGAGCAGTAGTTAAGGCATCTTTCATGCTGCTGATCTGGTTCAATTCCTGGCACCGCACATGTTCCCCCAAACCCTGCTAGGAGAGATCTGTGAACACAGAGCCAGGAATAAGCCTTAAGCACTGCAGGATATGGACCCACACCAAAAATAATGTATTACAGTTAAAAGAATAGAACCATCTGGGGTCCAAGTGGGTAGGATGCTTGCCTTGCATGTAGCCAGCTCAGGATCCCCAACATCCTATGTGGTCGCTTGAGAACTGTCAGGAGTAATTCCTGGGTTCAGAACCAGGAGTAATTCCCTGAGCAGTGCTGGGTGTGAGCCAAAAGAACAATAAAAAGAATGGAGCATGCTGAGTGACATTGTAAATGAAATTTAGAGAAGTTAACATGGTTTTAAAAAATGGAAGGGGACAAACATAAGATACATTTTGGTCTTGACTTAGACAAAAGTTTTGTATGAATCACTTGGATCACTTGTCTTCCCATTATTAATCGATTTGCTAGAGCAGGCTCCAGTAACATCTCCATACATGTCACTTGCTAGTGTAGCCCAAGGGCATCTGCTTGCTCCAGGAACATGAAGAGCCTCAAACCATTCCATCAGGTCATGGGAATGAGGTCTATAATTGTTACTGGTATTTGGCATATTAAATACGACAAGGCTCTGCCGTGTGGGTAGCCACAAGAGACTACTCTTTGTGGTAGCCTCTCATCTTCTGCATTTATTGATGAACCGCGCGCATCGGCAAAGCGGCCACGCAAGACGGAAAAGATCGGCTTTTCTGCTGGGTGGAGCTCTGACGAGCTGTGGAGTCCAGATGTTGAAAATGGAGCCCCTCGTGGTGTGGGGGGTTCCTCTGGCTTCTTGCAAGGCTCTGCTGGGATGGCGGGCCAGGGCTAGAACCCACATTCCCTCCTGGGTGCCTCATGATCAGCTGGGCACAGGGAGAGCTGGTAGCAGTTCTGCCCTGTGTATCTGAGTCTCTGGATCAGGCATACCTGGGCTTGAATAAAAAACATACCAAGAGAATAATGCATTGGTATATGCACTGAGAAAGACTGCGTCACTTTGGACTATGAAGAGGGGACTTGAGTATGACAGATTTTGTTTGTTTTGTTTGTTTTGTGTTTTGGGCCACATCAACTGCTGCTCATGGGTTACTTAGGAATTACTCTGCACACAGGAATTATTCCGGCGGTGCTGAGGGACCACATGGGATGCCTCAGATTGAACCCAGGTCAGCTGCGTGCACAGCAAACACCCTACCCACTGTACTATCACTCTGCCCCCTAGTATACATTGTAATGCCTTGGGCAATCAGAAAACGAGTTATGAATACTGAGGGTCCTAGCTAAATATGGAAATATTTTTAGTGGTATTGTTTCATGCTATTTTAATTTCAGGATTGGAGCAATGGTGAGTTGGGATGATTAAATAAATAAAGGTAAAAAGTTGTGTATTAAGAACAACTGCATTTAGGGCTGTGCATATGAGCAATTTCCATTGCTTGAAGAGAAGGTGTTCAGACATTTGATGGGTTGTACATGAGAGGGATGCAGCCAGAGGCAGTGGTGGTGTGGCCTGACTGGTGGGATGGGATCACAGTTGGCTCGTGTTCCCAGCTTCTTCCCCCTGAATCTGGCAGGGACTATGGAGCAATAAGGTCCTATGATTGAGTTGCAGGCCCCTTGTGGTGACACAGAACAGCTGTCGATGTTGACTCAAGAACTTTCTTAGAATTTAGCTGTAGTGAGGCTGGAGTTAGTACAGCGAGTAGAGTATTTGCCTTGCACAAGGCTTACCTGGGTTCAATCCCGGCATCCCATATGGTCCCCTGAAAACGGCCAGGAGTAATTCCTGACTGCAGAGTCAGGAGTAACTCCAGGTAGGTGTTACCCTAAAAGACCAATCAGTCAATCAGCCAGTCAATCAATCAATAAAATGCCAATGGTGGAGGGGCCAGAATGATAGTACAGCAGATAAGGCATTTGCCCTGCACAAAGCTGACCAGGGTTTGATCCCTGGCATCCCATATGGTCCCTGATCCCTTTAGGAGTGATTCCTGATAGCAGAGCCAGGAGCCCCCAAAAAAAAAATTTGAAAGGTGAAGAATACCCTGTGATGACAAGGTCTAATAGCAAATAATTCATACAAATATGGTTTGCCACAGAGCCTTTGCATTGTTGCTGGTATCTCAGGAGAGTGGGAGACTGGGCTCTTTTTAGTCTCAAAATCTGATTAGTAGAATGTCCAGATGGAATGTTAGGAACAGGCTGGTCTCACTGAAAGACATTTTCACTAGATGAGTAGATTCCCTTACAATTAGCTCTAGATGAGAATGTGATAACTAGAGATGATCAAGAGAGCTAAGAGCTGGAATTATTACAGCAGAAGAATATTGTATGTTTTTTGAAATGTTGATAACTTTCCAACTACAAAATAGATGTTCTTTGAGGTCAGAGAAATACTGCAGCAGGTAGAATGCATGTCTTGCACATGCCCAGTCTCAATTCAGTTTTGAGCATCCCATATGGTCCAAATTCAGAAGATCATTGGGACCAAAGCTGACATGCTGTATGTTAGCTGGGTAAAACAAAATTTCTCTTATTATTTTATGTTACCTTTTGTTCCCTCATCACTACATTGTAGAATGAAATTTAGCAGGCTACCTACATGTGCCTTGGTTTAAATGTACAATCTGAAAAGTAATTATTATGTGGTCTTCTTAGCTGTTATTCTATAACTACTTAACAACATAGTATAACAATATACTATATTCTATACTATAACATACTATATTCTATAGCTAGCTAGCTAACAACATACTATAACAACAAAAGTATCTTCTATAGAAAGAAAATTTATTCTTTTCCCACATACAAGAAATCGAGAATGAAGAAACAGAATGAACACCTGAAAATAGGGATATATTATTCTGATACTATTTGGGTCTCCGATTCTAGCCATAATTGAAGATGTATATGTGTCCAAGGCAAGCAAATACCTGAAAACTAGTTCTAGCTCAATCAACAAAAGTTATAATATAAATGCTGTCTTAACCTTCATCAGTAGCACCATGTTCCTACATACCTAAGGAACTTTCGAGTCTTAACTACTAAAACTCAGCACACGCACTCCTAAAATGCTGACCATGGTTGGTAACTCCCAAGTCACAGCCTGGTTCTTTGCATTAATAAGGAAAAAAGTTTTTCAGCTCCATGCCCTGTGGGTGTATTGCATGCATCACCAAGACTTGAAAGAGGAATCCTAGTTCCTGATGAGACTTGTAATGGGCTTTAAAAATAATCCAGTAATTCCTGGTTAAATATTATGTGATTATTACTGACCCTGCTATGTGATTCTGTATTAGGCATTTATAGTTACCACTTAATTTACCCCTTTCTAATAAGAGTGTATTAAACTTCAATTAGGATTTATGGGGGAATTGGGACATTCCAATTCCCCCATAATTTAAGTATTTATCTGCTCATACTGTAGGGGGTTCCTCTGGCTTCTTAAGAGACTCTTTTTGGAATGGCAGGCCAGTTCATCAGTAAATGCACGAACTGAGAGCCTACTACCGGGAGTATTCCACCCACACAGCAGAGCCTGGCAAGCTACCCGTGTTGTATTTGAAATGCCAAAAACCAGTAACAAAAATAGACCTCATTCCCATGACCTGAATAAATGGTTTGAGGCTCTTCATGTTTCTGGAGTGAGCAGATGCCCTTCAGCTACACTAGCTTGGGACAGGACGTATGGAGATGTTACTGCTGCCCGCTGGAGCAAATCGATGAACAATGGGAAGACAGTGATACAGTGATACTCCTCATATCTGAAAGGATATGAAAATTGTGGAAGAATCACGACATTGAAGCTAAAGACATCTTCAAAGGTGAAACACCTCTAACTAAGCAACTAGAAGCAAAGATAAACATACGGGACTACATAAAATTAAAGATCTCACTTCAAAAGAAACAGTGACCAAAATACAAAGACAGTCCACAGAATGGGAAAGAATATTCACCCAATACCCATCTGATAATGGGGTTAATATCCAGGATTTTCAGGCACTGGTAGAATTTTACAAGAAGAAAACAGCCAACACCATCAAAAAATGGGGAGAAGAAATGAAGAGAAACTTCGACATGAAGAAATTCGAATGGCCAAAAGGCTTATGAAAAAATGCTCATCATCACTAATCATCAGAGAGATGCAAATCAAACAGCAATGAGATATCATCTCACATCACAGAGACTGGCACATATCCAAAAGAGCAAGAACAAGTGCTGGCATGGATGCGGGGGAAAGGGGACTCTCATACATTGTTGGTGGGAATATCGACTGGCACAGCCTTTTTGGAAAACAAAATGGACATTCCTCCAAAGACTAGAAATTGAGCTCCCATTTGACCCAGCCATACCACTCCTGGGAATATACCCTGGGAAGCCAAAAACACACAGCAGAAACACCATCTGCACTTTTATTTTCATAGCAGCACTATTCACAGTAGCCAGAATCTGGAAACAACCAGTATGCCCGAGAATCGATGACTGGATAAAGAAACTTTGGTACATCTACACAATGGAATACTATGCAGCTGTTAAGAAAAATGAAGTAATGAAATTTGCCTATAAATGGATGACATGGAGAGGATCATGTTGAGTGAAATTAGTCAGAAGGAAAGATATAGAATGAGTGCATTTATTTGCATGGCACACACACATATTATGATAACAAAATCCAAGGTCAGGGAAAACGTGGATCAGGGAGGTATTGTCAAAGGTGAAAATTGGCCAGAGCGATAGCACAGTGGGTAGGGCGTTTGCTTTGCATGCGGCCTACCCATGGGTTCAATCCCTGGCATCCCATATGGTCCCCCAAGCACAGCCAGAAGTAATTCCTGGCTGCAGAGCCAGGAGTAACCCCTGAGCATTGCCGGGTGTGACCAAAAATAAAAAATAAATTCCTAGGCCGGAGGCGATAGCACAGTGGGAGGGTGTTTGCCTTGCATGCAGCCAACCCAGGTTCAATCCCAGGCATCCCATATGGTCACCTGAGCACTGACAGGAGTAATTCCTGAGTGCAGAGCCAGGAGTAACCCCTGAGCATTGCCCAAAATGCTTGGGTGTGACCCAAAAAGCAAAAAAAAAAAAAAAAAAAAACCGGTGGAAATTACCACAAACCTGTGGGAGTCAGAGGTAAGACAGAGAAGGGAACAATGTGCTAATAACTGTTGAAAGGGTTAATACCAACCTAGTTCCTATCATTAAATACAGGCAAAAGATACACATGACAACCTCTAAGTGTATGTATTACAATCCACAATATTTAAGAGAAGGAAGAGAGAAAGAGAGAGAGAGGGAGAAAAGAGAGAAAAGAGATAAAGAACCTGCCATAGAGGCAGCCTGGGGGATGGGGGAGGGAATTGGGAACATTGGTGGTGGGGAAATGGACACTGGTGGAGGGGATGGGTGCTGGAACACTGTGTGACCGAAACCCCCAGACATGAATGTCTTTGTAATTGTATATCTCACGGTGGTATAATAAAATCACTTGTATCACTTGTATCACTTGTCTTCCTGTTGTTCATCGATTTGCTCGAGGGGCACCAGTAACATCTCCATACAACCTCTTACATGCTAGTGTGTCCCAAGGGCAACTGCTCACTCCAGAACATGAAGAGCCTCCCTGTTGTAGTTCATCATACATGCATGAGATGGGAGGCTACTACAAGAGTATAATAAAATATTAATAAAAAATAAAATTAAAGAGGACCTGAGGAAATAGAGACACATTCCCTGCTCATGGATTGGAATAATTAATATTATCAAAATGGTAATACTCCCTAGAGCTTTATACAGAATAAATGTGGTGGCTATAAAGATACAATTCTTTATTGTATGCCAAATTGGTCAAAGAAATTGAGCAAACACTCTTGAAATTTATATGGAATAATAAACTCCCACGAATAGCTAAAGCAATCCTTGGGAGTAAGAAGATGGGAGGGTAACGCTTTCCCCAACTTCAATCTCTACTACAAAGCAATTGTAATTAAACAGCATGGTATTGGT
>JAJIBD010015005.1:0-18342 GCA_021461705.1 Cryptotis parvus
GATTCCTGAGTGCAGAGCCAGGAGTAACCCCTGAGCATTGCCGGGTGTGGCCCAAAAAGCAAAAAAAAAAAAAAAAAGGCCAAAAACAATGAATATGATTGGCTCAATCCTCAACATGTTCTATTCCATCAGTCTAGCATCTGCCAGCAAGGCCTGCTGTGTGGGTGCCTTTCCTGCACTCTGCACTTGTTCTTGCTGCTGCCTCACACTGGCTTGCCCCTACCAGCTTTCAGGCTGGCAGGTCTTTGATGGCAGCTAGTTTGGCCTTCCCTCAGCCTTCGACAATGTGGAAACAATAAAATGTTGGAATGTAATTGGAAGCTTCCACGTGGCACAGGAGCAGAGGCCTCAGGAGCAGACGGAACTTATCCCTGCCCCAAGGACAAAGCAATTCCCTCCCCACCCCCCAGTCAAGTTCAAGTGTCCTTCCCTGCACCAGATTACACAGACACAGTGAGCCCCAAAACTCACGCTCTGGCATCTTTTCCCTCTCTGAGTCTGAAGGGAACTTCAAAGGGGCAGAAAAATAAGTAATTTCTGGGGCCGGGGGCGATAGCTCAGCGGGTAGGATATTTGCCCTTGCATGCCCACCGGGTTCGATCCCCGCATCCCATATGGTCCCCGAGCACTGCCAGGAATAATTCCTGAGTACAGAGCCAGGAGTAACCCCTGAGCATCGCTGGGTGTGACCCAAAAAGCAAAAAATAAATAAGTAAAAATAATTTCAGAGACCCTTCAAGGCCTAACGCTACTAGAGAGCCCACAATACCTGCCAGGTAGTCATTATTTATTCCATGGTACCAAGAGTCAATGCAAGATTCAGCCATTAAAATGATTACAATGGGGCCGGAGGCGATAGCCCAGCAGGTAGGGCCTTTGCCTTGCACACGGCTGGCTCATGCCTGCCCGGGTTCAATCCCGGCATCCCATATGGTCCCCGAGCACCGCCAGGAGTAATTTCTGAGTGCTGAGCATCAGCCGGTGTGACCAAAACAAAAAAAAAAAAAAAAATGATTACATTTGTGTTCAAGTTTTTTTTTTCTGCTTTTGTTTTTTGTTACTGGCGCCCGCTCGAGCAAATCGATGAATAACGGGATTCAAGTGATCAAGTTCAAGTGATCAAGTTGTTTTTTGAGTCACACTCCGGCAAAGCCAGGGGTTGCTTCTGGCTCTGATCTCAGGAATTACTCCTGCCGCTACTCAGGAGAACCATATAGGGGATATTGAACCAGGTCGGCTGCATGCAAGGCAAAATGTCCTACTCGCTGCATACTATCGCTCTGGTCCCTGTGTCCAGTCTTTAGGAGACTTAGTAGGTTACCTCTGGATTTTAAGGGAGGAAGGAGGAAATGTAGCTCAGTCATGGTAGGATACTTACATTGGATGTGTGAAGCTCTAGATTCAATCCTGGGTTTTGCAAATAACAAATTAAAGGGAAAAAAGAATAGTATAGTCCTTTGCCAATTGGCAGACTTGTTACCTGCTGTTTTGGTGCAAAATATTACACAAAAGAGTTGAGGGGAGTGTCTAAAAAGAATGAGCACATCCTATGGAACTTTCATTATAGTATTTTTTCTGGGGGTCACACCAGGCAATGCTCAGAGTTTACTCCTGGCTCTCCGCTCAGGAATTACTCCTGGTGGAACTTGGGGACCATATGGGATGCTGGAGACCAAACCCAGGTCGGCTGCGTGCAAGGCAAATGCCCTACCTGCTGTGCTATTGCTCCGGACCCCATTATAGTATTTTTTTATTCTTTTATATTTTGCTTTTATTTTTGGGTCACACCCGACGACACTCAGGGTTACGCCTGGCTCTGCACTCAGGAATTACTCTGGCGGTGCTCAGGGGACCATATGGGATGCCTGGGATCAAATCCGGTCAGCGTGTGCAAAGCAAACCCCCTACCTGCTGGGCTATAGCTTGGGCCCCAAAAGCTCCTATTTCTGTCTTTCCTCTATCTCAGCACACGGCAATCGAACACGGTTTGGCGCAGGCCGGCCGCAGCAAGGCAACGCCCAACCCGCTGGGCTATCACTCCAGCCCCTAGTATTTTTATTCTAGTTGAGTAGATATTGCTAATTGCTTGATGTGCCTAGTTTATAATAAGCATGAATATACATATAGCACTCACAGCACTTGTTATTCCTTTACGTTTCAGGACACAGCTGGATACCCTGCCAAGGAGAGGGCGGTTGTTCTCAGGGCCTGCGTGTTCTGTGTGGGCAAGCCATGACCTGGGAAAACCAAGTATATCCCAGCATGTCCCCTCCTCTGACAGACGCAAGTTTGGGTATGAGTCAAAACTCGTCACAGTCTGGAACCAGGGCAATAATACAGTGGGGAGAGAGCTTGCCTTGCACGCTGCCGACCCCAGCACCTCACATGTAATGCCGGAGCACCACCAGGAGTAATCCTTGAGCATTGCCAGGTGTGACCACCCCCTCCCCCGGCAAAAATATTTTTTTTAAAGCAACAGCAACAACATCAACAAAAACTAACCACATTGGTAAGCTCTCAAGATCCAGCCTAACTGTCTCAGGATTTGGTGGTGCCCAAGGCTAGCACAAATCGAACACAATGCTTGCTGGCTGAGCCTCCGTGTTGGAATGAGTGAGCTGTCCAGCATGGCCAGTGTGTAAATGTCAAGTAAACACCAAATTCAAGTGTAATCTAACTATTGTCCTGGGACTGTTTGCTTTAGATATACTAGTTGGCAGGAAGGGGAGGCGAAAGAGGGAGACGTCCATGTCACTTGGTGCACGCAAAACTGACCGTTGGGAGTCCTCGCCAGCTGGAATGTTAGAGAGACCAGCGTCAAATAAATAGTGTCCCTGCCCTAAATGCTGCAAAAAAATTCATTTTCTTCAAAAAATATTCAGATGAAGGAATATTTTCCAGTTCATCACGGCGGCAAAGTCATTCTGTTGAGCTGGTGACTCACAGGCTCTCTGTGTCAATAGGCAGAGCAAGTCCAGCGCTCAGAGTTCCTGGGAGATGAAGCAGAAGTTGAGGATGCAGTGGGCCAGGCGCTTGCAGCAGGCTCTGAGCTCAGAGGATAAAGTGCAAAAGGAACGGGTGTGGTTCCCTTTTCTTCACTTTCTTCTTGACTCCTTAAAAAAAAATCAGTTTAATACATCATTTTTTCCCCTTTTGGTTCACTTCTGGTGATGCTCGGGGGTTACTCCTGTCTCTGCGCTCAGGAATTATACCTGGCGATGCTCAGGGGACTGTATGCGATGCCAAGGATTGAACCCAGGTTGGTTGCCTGCAAGGCAAATGCCCTACCCTCTAGACTATTGCTCTGGTCCCAGTTTAGCATATGATTGACTTTGTTCTTTTCCTGCCTGGACACCAATGAAAGATTCTTGGCCTCTGTGCTGGGCTCCTCCTGTGCCTGGTGCTCTTACACCGTCCCACAGCCATCCTTAGAAGGTCATTGGCATGTGTTTGCATTATTTCACAAGGGCGAGTGTTGAAGCCTCCAGAGGTTTGGAACCTTTATGTTAGCTCCTGGTTAAAGTTTTTGTTTTGCTTTGTTTTGTTTATAGGGCCCACATCCAAAGGCACTCAGGGGATTTGGTATTCAAGAATTTAGCACATTCTGCCTCCATAGAGTTCTCTGCTTCCTGTCCTTCCTTCATATGCACTGAAGGGCAGTGGGGGAGTGGGGAACTGGGTAGAGTCACACCTATTAATGCTCCTTTTGGCCCTCTGTGCTCAGGGAGGGAACTAGAACTGTGGTTCATTACATTTAGGATAAGTGCCTTACTCCCGTAGCTCTCTGGTTCCTAACAGCTCGTTTTTTTTTTTCATTTATTTGTTTGTTTGTTTCTATCACTATCACTATCTTCCCGTTCATCATCTATTTGCTAGAGCGGGCACCAGTAATATCTCCATATGTCCTGTCTCATGCTAGTAGAACCCAAAGGCATGCGCTTGGTCCAGGAACATAAAGAGCCTCAAACCATTATGTTAGGTCATGGGAATGACCTAATATAAATGTTACTGGTATTTGGCATTGGGGTATCCAAAGATTGAGCCCTACTCCTTGGTCTGGTTCTCAAAATTCCAATGGAAAGTTTAGGTTGCCTGAAAGCCACAGTTAAGGTAGTACCAAGAGACTCTAAAAGTCCCATTTAATGGTGGTAGCATCATTTTTGGACAGAAGAACACCTAAGAGATTTCGCATGAGTTAAAACATGGTGCCATAAGCCTAGACTAAAAGCAAAACTTACAGCCAATCAGCTTGGTCTCTGTCCTAGTGGCATGTCCGTGAGGGAGTAGATGCTTGGTGTTCAGGCTGCATAGCTGCAGAGCAGGAAGCTGGGCTCTGATCTGGTCACGGCTGGAAGTCCTGGTCTCTAACCTGGGCTCAGCTGTTCTGCACAGACGGAAACTTGGCTCAGTTATTTTGTTCTGTCTGCACAAATGCTCTTCATTGACAAGGAAGCAAGTTCTTTATGGTTGAAACATATTAGAATTGGGGCTGGAGAGACAGTATAGGAGATAAGATCTTGGCCCTACATGTGACTGATCCCAGTCCACATCTCTGGTGCTTTATATGACCCCCCAAGCATTTTCAGGCATGATCCCTGAGCAGAGTCTAGAAGGGATCAGTATTAGTCTGGATAGTTGTTTCCATTTTGGGGGCAGGAGGGTGGAAATTGGAGACACACCCAGCTGGAGCAAAGGGACATCTCCTGACTCTGTGTTTCGGGGTCACTCCTGGTGGTGCTCAAGCGACTACCTGGACTATTGCCGGGATCCAGTCAGGGCTGGTCACACACAAGGCAAGTGACTCACCTCCTGAACTGTCTCTCTAGCTCTGGGTCATTCTTTACTCTTCACTTTGTTATGTGACCTCAACCTAGAGCTTCTCAAGGTAAGATGAGAAACAGCAATGAAGGTGCTGGCTCTCAGGGTTGAGACACTTTGTCATTTTAATTTTCTCAACAACTCAGCTGAACACAGTGCAAAAAAAAGTTGCTTTGATGCTTTTTTCTTTTTTTAATTCCTTCTCTACATAGACAAAAACAGTTGCTCGAGTGGCTTTGGCTTCATTTTTAAAAAAATACCAATTCATTTTTCCCTTTCTCTCTGTGGGCTCAGTGTTCGTCCAGTTCTGAGAAGCTGTCAACATGTAGAATCTATTCTCCGGGTGCTTTGGTCCTCTTAAAGTTCTAGACCTAAAAAGGGTTTCTTCTTGATGACCCAGAAATTTTATTTTAATTTATTCCCATGGGCCCTGGATGGTTGATGGTCTGACATAGGAAAAAGACTGGGTCCCCTAGGATGAACCCAGAGCCACGTCAGAGCCTGGCAAGCTACCCATGGTGTATTCAATATGCCAAAGACAGTAACAATAATGGACCTCATTCCCAACGAATGGAGATGTTACTGGCTCCCGCTCGAGCAAATCGATGAACAACGGGAAGACAAGTGACAAGTGATAAAAGTGATTTTTTTTTCCTATGCAAAAGCAAGGGTTTATTAGAGTATACCCGGGCCCATAGCATGACCACAAGCAGTCAGCAGCTAAGAGCCTCGAGCCTTTTCAATGGGGGGTCTTTAAAAGAAAGTTCCCGCTGCTACAGAAAAGCCCGCGCATAACCATCCAATAGATTTAAAATATTACATCAAGGTCTCTGCGCGCAGGCAGCCAAAAAGTGATTCTTTTAACTTTATTTAAATACCGCTATGTTGGATGACAGGCTTAGCTAATTTGGGAGCTTTGCTATTTTACCCACTCACAGCTTACATGTTCTTAAGCCAAGGTTCATTCTAATGAGATTTCTCTTCTATGTAAACCCTGCTAGAGGGTGTGGCAGTTACAGAAGTCACCTTGACTCTGAATAACTTCTGACTTATTATACATCTACTAAGACCTCTATGTTATCTAGATTGGGCAAAGCTCCTCTTTATACCCACTGTACCCATGGGACAGTTAGAATTTACCAGGAGACTGCCACCCTGGCTATGTTGAGACTATCTTTAAGATTATAGGAAGGCGATAGCCCAGCGGGTAGCATTTGCCTTGCATGCAGTCGACCGCGGTTCGATCCCCAGCATCCCATATGGTCCCCTGAGCACCACCAGGAGTAATTCCTGAGCAAAGAGCTAGGAGTAACCCCCGAGTGTCACTGGGTGTGAACCAAAAAAGCAAAAAAAAAAAAAAAAAGATTATAAGAAGGATCATACTAGTTTGCCCTCATGCAGGTGGAGTGTGAACCTTTCAGTATATGGAGAACAAGATACTCAGAATTACCCTGGTGCAAATTGTGGGTACCATCTAGATTACATGAAGCCCATGAAACTAAGATGTTTACTTTATATCAGCCCCCTTCTCTCCAGTGTTTTACATAAGAGATAATCTCAGAAGAAGGGATTAGTCCTTGGTATAACCCTTTGTTTATTTGTTCATCAATAAATGCTGGACTTAGAGATGACTACAAGAGTATGCTACCTGCACGACAGAGCCTGGCAAGCTACCCGTGTTGTATTTGATATGCCAAATACCAGTAACAATTATAGACCTCATTCCGGAATGGATTGAGGCTCTTTATGTTCCTGGATCAAGCAGATGCCCTTGGGCTCTACTAGCATGAGACAGGACATATGGAGATGTTACTGGGGCCCGCTTGAGTAAATCGATGATGAATGGGAAAACAGTGATACAGTGATACAGTGATAACCCTTTGTTTATACCTATAAGAGGGTGTGGCACCACCCTTCTACAAGCTATTTAGGGTTCTTTGTTGACTGGACACTCTCTGTCCACAGATAGGATTACTTTGGTGTATATAAGGGGACTGACTTGAGGCCCCTTCTCCTTTTCCCCTTCTTTTTGGGTAGGACTCCTCTCGGGTGAGATTCTCTCTTTGGTGGGAGACTTGGGCACTCTTGTATGGTCTAAGTTCAGACCAGTGCTAGAGTACTTTCATTATATTGGATTGCGGTGTTAGAGCTTTTGTACTATTAAAAGCCCTTTTGGAACTGCCCCGGACTCGTGAGTTTTCATCTGTTCCCATGGTGAGTTTTCATCTGTTCCCCTGGTGGCCTCGGAGGTAGAAGAGGACTTCTGCCCTGATACTGTCGGGGACCCCAGCGACTTCCGACAACCGAGACTTACAAACTACAAAGTTATTCACAATACAGTGCTAGAAAGATTCATCATTGACCAATTCCACCACCAGTGTGCTTCCACCACCACAGACCCTCATTTCCTACCCACCCCCCATCTCGTGTCTGCTCCCTTAGGCACTAATTATATTGACCATTACAGCCTATATAGATGGGAATGGTATTGATAAAGTCATGACTTTTTCAGCCCAGAGCATTCTTGAAAGGACACAGTTCTCTTCTGCAGGCAGACCTGCTTCAAGCAATTACTGCCATGTCAGCCCTGTGTGTGTGTCAAGCCCTTGTCAAACCAAGTGAAAACGCCCCACTTGCCCTCTTGAATCTCTTCCCTTCTGTTGTCAAGCATCGTATGTCTGCTGTGATATGCCTAAAAAATCCAGAGAGACTACTTCTATTTATTTACTGGGGCCACTTCTGGTGACACTCAGGCTTGCTCCTTGCTCTGAGCTCAGGCAACTGTCTGGGTGGGCTCAGGGGATCATATGAGTATTGGGATCAAACCTGGGCCAGTTATATGCAATGCAACACTTTACCTGCTGTACTATGGCTCTGACACTCAGTGGTTACTCCTGGCTCTTTGCTCAGGAATTACTCCTGGCTGTGCCGGGGACATATGGGATGCCAGGGATTGAACTCAGGTTGGCCACGTGCAAGGCAAATGCCCTACCCGCTGTGCTATCGTTCTGGCCCCTGTTTCTCTTCTTTTTAAAACTTTGTTTCAACAGAACTATGCTTACAGAAACACACTCATTGGTTGATAGAATGCAATCTATATTTAATTTATCTTACAAAATTTGTACCCAAAACGACATGTTATGCTTTTTTGAAAACAAGAATTTGCAATCTACTGTTTTAATCTGCTACAAATATACATAAAGACCCTCCATCATTGATGTTAAAGCCCACAGCAATCACCTTGAAAAACTATCCTTTGGTTTGTCTGTGAATGGCACTGTGAAGGTTTATGAGATTGAGGCAACAGAACGTTGCTGTAATGTTCCAAAGCCAATTAATAAAGTTCATTAGCTAATGAATGCCTAAAAGGCAGGGAGAGCCTGTGACCATTTCTGAAACTGAAAGCTATTCAATAGTGCGTGGGGATCACTAGTCACCACAAATCAAGACTGAGGTGGGGCCTGAGTGATAGTCCAGCAGGTAGGGCCCTTGCATATGGCTGACCCAGGTTCGATCCCCAGCATCCCATATGGTCCCCTAGCACCGCCAGGAATTTCTGAGTGCAGAGCCAGGAGTAACCCCTGAGCATTGCCGTGTGTGACCCCCAAAGGAGCAGAAATAAAAAGACTGAGGCAATTTCTTGGATCTAAATCAGTGCTATCAGTTTAGTTCATCTGCTGAGATCAACATGGAACTTCACACTGTTTTGTTCATTTATACAAAAAAAGAAAATTTTCTTCCCCATTGTTTCAGCCCCAAATGGATACACCACAGCAAGTTATTCATTCCTTTCATTGTCAACACCCCTGGTGTGACATGTGATGATGCTTAGCACACATATACAAAGCAGACCCCAAGGTAAAAGCCATGTGGCAGACTTTAGAATTCTATTTTTTTTTTCTTTTTGGGTCACACCCAGCGACACTCAGGGCTTATTCCTGGCTCTACACTCAGGAGTTACTCCTGGTGCTGCTTAGCGGACCATATGGGATGCCGAGAATGGAACCCGGGTTGGCCGCATGCAAGGCAAATGCCCTACCCACTGTACTATCACTCCGGCCCTAACTTTAGAATTCTAAAAAATTAAAATGGTCCTTTCTTGGAAGACTGGAGCAAAACATCCAGTCAGTTACAAAGCAGCCTTATCAAAAGATAGAGCCACTTGTAAATTGCAACTCAATTAGAAAAAAAAAATGCAATCCCCCAAAAGCAGCTCTGAAAAGAGGTAAAGGTTAACTTAAAATATCTTGAAAACCAATGTCAACAGATAGGTAAGAGGGGCCAGAGTGATTGCACAATGGGTAGGGAGTTTGCCTTGCACATGGTCTACCCGGTTCCATCCCGGCATCCCCTACGGTCCCTGAGCACCGCCAGGAATAACCCCTGAACATTGCCTGTGTGACCCAAAATGTGCAAAAAAAAAAAAAGAGAGAGAAACATTTCCATAGGACTACCTAAGATTAGGTTTATATAATGTATTCTACTATTTAATTTATGTGTAGTTACTAAACATTAATTTACAAATAACATGTTCATTCTTTATTTTTATATCACAAGGGAAAATGCTAGTTTTAATTCAATCCAGAAGAAGGGAAACTAAGAAAACAAAAATAGGGCCGGAGCGATATTATAGCGGGTAGAGCATTTGACTTGCACACGGCTAACCTGGATTCAATCCCGAGCACCACCAGGAGTAATTCCTGGTGCAGAGCCAGGAGTAACCCCTGAGCATTACCAGGTGTGATTCAAAAAGCCAGAAAAAAAATAGAAAACAAAAAATATTCAAGTTTCCATGCAAATATCGCATTTTTTCAAATGGAAACACTCCCAGCTAGAACAGAAGTTCATATTACTAATATGTTTTTCATTGCAATAATTTTTAATAAGTACAAACACATGGAATTAAGGTTCAGAACCTAATAAAGACTTGACAAGTCCTTGTTTTCCTGAAGAAGGACCTCAAGACAGAAGGAGAGTTTACACACTCTTGGTCAGACATCTGCCTTCTGCATGATCAGCCAGTGGCCTTACAGCTTCCTGGGGACCCCCAACCTATTCCAAGGTGGTGGTGATGGGGCAGGCACAGGTGAAAATCACATAAATAAAGGGCCTTAGCACAAGGAAAACAGGCTACTGCTAGGCCAGGAGTGACACGAAGGAAACAAGTTGTGAAGGGAGTCACATTTGGAAAAAGGTTGAGAAAGACTGACATATATCACAGTATGTGGGAGCCAAGCCTGAGTATGTGGACATTCATTCATTCAGTCACGTGTCTAGCACAGGACTGGGTACTGGTTATGCTGATGGTGAGCAAAGGTCTACGGGTTCTTGCCCACAGAGAGTTTATAGTCTATTGTGGGGAGAAAGGCATTGATCAAATAATTCTGAAAAGTAATTGCAAACTGTAACAACTGCTATGAAAGAGTAAATATATGTATAATGAACATATAACCCCAGTAACAATTATAGACCTCATTCTCATGGCCTGATATAATGGTTTGAGGCTCTTTATGTTCCTGGAGCAAGCAGATGCCCTTGGGCTCTACTAGCATGAGACAGGACATATGGAGATGTTACTAGGTGCCCGCCGAGCAAATCGATGATGAACAGGAAGACAGTGATACAGTGATACATATAAACATATATAATGTGTGTATATATATTTGTATACATTTACATATATACAAATATACATATATGTATATATATAAAATATATGTATAATATATATATATATATTTGTGCAGGGCAAATACAGCACCAGGCAATGCTAGGGGTTTATTTCCAGCTGGATGCATGGTGGTCTATGTGATGTCAGGGATCAAACCCAGGATTACCACATGCAAAGCATGCATCTGGTCCTACAGTTACTTTTTTTTCTTTAAGTCCATCTATTATAAGAATGAGAATGGTAATAATAATGTCAACATGTGCATATTGGGGCCAGAGCGATAGTCCAGCAGGTAGGGCATTTGCTTTGCACGCAGTCAACCCAGGTTTGATCCCTGACATCCCATATGGTCCCCCAAGCATCGCCAGGAGTAATTTCTGAGTGCAGAGACAGAAGTAACCCCTAAGCACTGCTGGGTGTGACCCAAAAAGCAAAAAAAAAAAAAAAAAAAAACAAACTGCATATTATCTCAATGTAAAATCACAGCAATACAAATAATACTTAAGGTTCCATGTGTCATATAAATTCATATTGAGTCTCTCAATGGCACATTGCCTAGAAGTCTCAGAAAATTTAGAAGCCTACACTGAAGCTGACTGACTTTGGGTCAGAGAGAGTAAGGAAGTTAAGGTGTTTACCTTGCTTGCAGCCGACCTCATTCGATCCCTGGCACTGTATATGTTCCCCCCAAACACTACCAGAAATAACTCCCGAGGACCTGAGCATTGCCCCTTCTTCCACCTCCCCACCTGAAGACAAAGCAACCAGAAGCTTACTGACTTCTTTGAAGCATCACTAGTGGTGATGCTTCAATATCACACACTTGGTATTGCGTGAAATCCACTCTCTGGAGCCACGTGACTGAATTCTGTAAACCGTGAGGAATAGCCAGTGCATCTCTGTTGAACTTGAATTCCCCCTTTTGTCTCTGGGAAGGAGGGAGAGAAGAGTCACACTCAGCAGTGCTCAGGGGCTACCATACAAGGTCTGGGGTCCATGCAAGGCAAGTGTCTTAATCCCTGGGTTTTTATTTGATTTGATTTTTTGGGTGGGGAGGGTGGTGGTGGTGGTGGTGGCAGTTTGGGGTCTCTGTGCTTCTGCACTTTGCATCCAATCTGCCCCCTTGACACCCTTTTTGTCTCCCCCCCCTACTCCTACTGTCATCCTCTTCCTGTGCTCCCCATCAGCGAGCTTCTGATGGACAGTAGCCTTTCTGAAACAGAGGCTGGGGGGTGCCCTGACTGGGTGAGGTTCCAGGTTCTAGTCATGTATAATTAACAAATGAGTTTCTTTTCCACTTTTTTTTTCTCTTCACACATGAGAGGAAAAGAACTTGCACTATTAAATCATCTCGTCTCTGCTGGGATCTCAAACCCACCCTAAAATGGTAGTGCTTAAAAGCTTATTCTATCTATCTATCTATCTATCTATCTATCTATCTATCTATCTATCTATCTATCTATCTATCTATCTATCTATCTATCTATCTATCTATCTATCTATCTATCTATCTATCTATCTATCTATCTATCTATCTATCTATCTATCTATCTATCTATCTATCTATCTATCTATCTATCTATCTATCTATCTATCTATCTATCTATCTCTCTCTCTCTATCATCTATCTATCTATCATCTATCTATCTATCTCTCTATCTATCTATCTATCTATCTAATCTATCTATCTATCTATTTATCTATCTAATCTATCTATTTATTTATTTTTTTTTAATTTTTTATTTTTACAATTACAAAGATATACAATTAAAAAGTTCATATTTGGGTTTTGGTCAAACAGTATCGCAGCACCCATCCCGCCACCAGTGCCCATCTCCCACCACCAACGTCCCCGGTTCCCTCCCCCCCCCCCTCCCCAGCCCTGCTCCATGGCAGGTTCTTTATTTCTTTCCATTTCTCTCTCTTTCTCTTTTCCTTCCCCCTCAGACTATGGATTACAGAACATACATTAAAGGGTTGTCATGTGTATCTTTTTGCCTGTATTTAATGCTCAGTTCTAGGTTGGCATTAGTACCCTCAACAATTGTTAGCACACTGTTCCATTTTCTGTCTTACCTAGCCTCTGAATCCCACACTTTTGTGATAATTTCCACCTTTGACAGGACCTCCTGATATATGTTTCACTTGACATTGGATATTGGTATCATAATATGTACCTATATATTTATGTTATGCAGATAAATGCAGTCATTCTGTATCTGTCTCTCTCCTTCTGGCTAATTTCGCTCAACATAATCTTCTCCATGTCCATCCATTTGTAGGCAAATTTTATAACTTCATTTTTCCTAACAGCTGCATAGTATTCCATTGTGTAGATGTACCAAAGCTTTTTATCCAGTCATCGATTTTTGGGCACTCTGGTTGCCCGAAAATCTATTTATTTTGCTTTTTGGGTCACACCGAGCGATGCTCAGGGGTAACTCCTGGCTCTGCACTCAGGAATTACTCCTGACAGTGCTTGGGGTACCATATGGGATGCTGGGGATTGAACCCTGGTCGGCTGCGTGCAAGGCAAATGCCCTACCCGCTGGACTATCGCTCCAGCCCCAAAGGCTTATTTTATTTATTTTAAAGATGAAGAAAATGGGGATTCAGATGGAGCTAAGTATCTTAATTGCATTGTGCAAAGGGGCCAGTTAGAGCTGGGTGTTGAATCCAGAACTTTCTATCTTTCCAGTCCTGGAACTTTCTCTCTCTCTGGCTTCTCTGTTTACTTTTTTCTTCCTGAGTTTACTAAGCACCTGCTGAGTGACATTTAGGTACAATCTGCCCTGTCATAGCAAGAGAGATCCAGAGGACAGGAAATGACAGAAGCTAGGTTCTCAGCTTCTGTTATTCTGTAAATAATTGTGTTCTGTTTTAACTATATTTTAAATTAAAAAAATGCTTAAAAAACAAATTTGGGGCTAGAGTGATAGTACAGAAGGTAGGTGTTTGCCTTGCATGCGACTGACCCTGGTTCGTTCCCCAGCATCCTGTATGGTCCCCTGAGAACCACCAGGAGTAATTCCTGAGTGCAGATCCAGGAGTAAGCCCTGAACATTGCTGGGTATGACCATAAAGCAAAATGTTACTTGTCACTTGTCTTCCCATTGTTCATCGATTTGCTCGAGCAGGCGCCAATAACATCTCCATTAGTTGAGAATGAGGTCCATTATTGCTAGTGTTTTTGGCATATCAAATACACCACAGGTAGCTTGCCAGGCTCTGCCATGGCTGAAAAAAAAAAGCAAAATAAATAAATAACAATTACAAAATTTTTTTTATGAACTCCTCCCCCCCACACACTCAGCAAAACTTAGGGACTTCAGAACCACGCCTAGTGATATGCCAATGACAGGTCCAAGCTAGGGGGCCTTGCTGCTTGGGCCCAGCTGGGTCAGGATTACAGGACCATTCCTGGTGGTACTTGTGAGGGCTAGAATTTGGCTCACATAAGCATGTGCTCCTGACAGCTGACTATCTCCCCCAACCCCTAACAATTTTAACTTAAAAAAATTGAATTTGGGGGCCGGAGCAATAGCACAGCAGGGTAGGGCATTTGCTTTGCGTGGCCGAACCGGGTTCGATCCCCAGCATCCCATATGGTCCCCGAGCACCAGGAGTAATTCCTGAGCGAAGAGTCAATGCTCATACCCTGGGCATTGCTGGGTATGACCCAAAGAAGTAAAAAAAAAATGAATTTCCTATTAACTAATACAAGATGTGTATGGCTGAAGCTAGATGCTTATGGTTAAATATGTATCCATGAAAAAACTAAAGCTAAAAAGAAAAACCTTTTCAAGTCACTCCCGCATGCTAGATCTGTTATACAGATGAAACCATTATGGACCGCTTCTTATTTCTACTTCTTACTTCTTATTTTCGACTTTCTTAAGACTTTGAAGGGACTCACAATGAAGACATGCCTTATTTTATTTTGATAAAATTAATTATATATATTAAAATATGTAGGAAAGCTCATATTCACCGTCTTGCTGGCAGAGAAATGAGCCTGTGTCATATCTCTGAGAGAACATGATACCTCTGAATCTTTCCAGGTAGATTGATCGGGCTGAGGCCTTTTTGAGATGGGGCCGGGAGATTCTCCCTTTCTGTCTGAAGGCACAGAGCCCCCAGCCACACCCCTCAGACATAGAAATGGCCCAGATCCATAACTGAACCTCATCAAACCGCCAAGTCACCAAATTGTCCCAGATCTATTGTTCCTAGACCTCAAAATTTCACAGTACTGCCAGCCCAGTAGAATGACAACAAATCTGATGGGAAAGTTGCATAGAAACTCACCAAGCTCAGTGAGCCCAAACAGTAACCCAGAAGATTCAGCTGGCACCAACCTGCACAGTAGATCCTAAGAAAATGACTTTAGTGACATTATTTGAGATACAACAGCTATCACAGATAGACTCTTATTGATCTAACTTTAAATAATTCAATTTGCCTTTGTGTTGTGACAAACAAAATGAAGTAAATCTGTTTGTGCCTGCAAGGAGGCAGGCTGGGGTGTTGAGTAGGGAAACTGGGGACATTGGTGGAGGGAAGGGCACACTGGTGGTGGGATTGGTGTTGGAACATTTAATGCCTGAAACTACTATATTATGAACAGTTTGGCAAATCACAGTATCATAATAAAAACAAATTAGGAAAGCCTAGTCCATGGGGTGGGAGTAAGGGGACAGGGAAACAAGGATGCTACCAGGCAATGTCATTGCTGATTTAATCTCAAACTTCTTTATTGGCTTCCTGGCAGTCAAGACCAAAAAGGGAACAAGCTAAGTGTCATTGTTCTCATCACAACAAAGAAGCCCCTACTCATTTTGAGTCCTTAAGGCTCAAGTTCACTTCTCACCTGGATGCTCATGTAGGGATATGAACAGACACGATAATTAATGTTTGGGACCACAGCTTTACCACAAATGCTAGTTTTTGACTGTGACTTTTTGTAGGGTCCTTAATTAAGGTCAAGGGCTTAACCCCAACGCAGACACCATGGAAAGTTTGGCCCATGTGGTTCCAACAAGTGATTGGAACACAAGACAGAATGGACTAAAGGTCTAGTTAAGGCTACACTGGAAGGAGAGCAGGAACACGAAGACAAAGGAGGCGGCAATGAATGACTTGCAAGTGAAGCGATGGACAGAAAACCCTCGACCAACGGAGTTTGGAGGACTAGAGTCAGTAGGCAGGGAAGGGACTCCCAAGGGAAGACCAAGGCAGGCTTGGGAAGTAAATACAAAGGCCCAAAGAGACAAAAATGCTCAGCCCAGTTTGAAGACTGTCAAAGTGTCAGGGGTTGAGAGAAAGAGATCCTAATAAGGCTTCCATTAAAGAGGCCGGATTTGCTGCTTGGACATTTTCTAGCTCTTCCGAGACAACTTTTTTGTTGAGTTAAGCGAAACGAATGAGAATCAGATGGGCCACATTTCTCTTGAATACACGGGCTTAAAAACCGAAGGGGAAAAGAACTTGACAGAATGCGTCTTGGCTTTTGCCAAACCCAAAGTATTTGAAAAATCACACAAGACACATCTCAAACCCAAACACATGCCTGGATTCTCCCACTCCTAATTACAGCTGCAGCCGTTTAATAAAATGAATTGTGTACAAGAAAATGGGGTCTGAATGGAGGCTCTTCCTTGGAGAGAAAGACTGATGCTGGTGGTTAGCCAGTTTGCCCTGGAGAATGTACACATTGCATGGCCGGGTAAAGAAAGAGGTTCAATGGAGCATCACTAAGTTATTGATGGAACCAGCTCCCTTGTAGAACAATTAAAACCCCCAGATTATTTAACTTCATTGTATGAAGACTAGAAAAAATCCAGCAGCTCTTACTTCCTTCCCGGCCATCATCTCTGTGTCACATTTTAGAGTGTAAAAATGAAAAGAAATATGTTTCCCATCAGTCTCTATTCACATGAGTGGAGACCAAATGAGACATTGTGGAAATTGAAGAATGAGATTGCTCACATACTATTTATTTTGATTCTAAGCTCTGGGCTTGACCATCACGGGTATCGGAAATGTAGGAATCTGAAACTCAGAGCAGTCAACTGATTTATCGGAGGTCCACAGCTGGTGAGTTGTGGAGTTCAGATCCAAATTGACCTCTTACTTTGTTCTTTTTACAGTAAACACATTTTTGGTCAGGTTCAAGAACTGAGAATGGGGGGGCTGGAGTGATAGCACAGTGGGTAGTTTGTTTGTCTTGCATGCAAAGGCACGAACCCTTGCCAACCTGGGTTCAATCCCGGCACCCTATATGGTCCCCGAGCACCGTCAGGAGTAATTCCTGAGCGAAGAGCCAGGAGTAACCCTGAGCATTGCTGGGTGTGACCCAAAAAAAAAAAAAAAAATAAAGAGAGAGGTTACTTAGCCTTGAAGTAGCCCCAAGGCATGAAAACCACTTTTTTTTTCTTTTTTTGCCTTTGAGTCACGCCCAGCAAGGCTCAGGGTTTCTGGCTCTTCGCTCAGGGAATTATGCCTGGCGGTGCTCAGGGGACCATATGGGATGCTGGAGATGGAACCCGGGTCAGCTGCATGCAAGGCAAACACCTTACCTGCTATGCTATCATTGTGACCCCTGAAAACTACTTTAAAATACAAATCTGGGGCCCGGGGTGATAGCACAGCAGGCAGGACGTTTGCTTTGCACATAGCCAACCGGGGTTTGATCTCCAGCATATGGTCCCACAAGCACTGTCAGGAGTAATACCTGAGCAAACATCCAGGAGTAACCCCTGAGTGTCACTAGGTATAACCCAAAAAAGAAAAAAAAACAAATCTGGAGTTCATTGGACAGGAGAAATTGAGGCATCACTCAGACACAGAAATCCAACGCCCCACCCAGAGAAGAGTGGGTTCCATCAGAAAAGGAGAAGTTACAAAATAATCTGAAATTATGAAAAGCCCATTAACAGTGCAAGGGATTATAGATTATGAAGAGCCATGACTGGTCAAGAGATGATATTATGAAGAAGCCATAAACAGTCTCTTGATCACTTGATCACTTGAATCCCGTTATTCATCAATTTGCTCTAGCGGGCGCCAGTAACATTTCCATTGGACCCTATCACGTGCCAACGTAGCCCAATGGCATCTAGTTGATTCAGGAATATGAAGAGCCCCAAACCATTCCTTCAGGGTCTTGACCAAGAAGTCTGACCATCTTGTAGGTGGGTGGCCACGTGGTCTTTTTACATCCCGTGGGATCCAGTCGGTAACAGCTCTAGTTCAGTGGTCGCTCCAAATCGCATTACATGTCCAGCCCATCTGATTTTCTTTTTTTTTTTTTAAATTTTTTATTATACCACAGTGAAACATACAATTACAAAGGTGTTCATAATTGGTTCTTGGTAATACAGTATACCAGCACCCATACCTCCACCAGTGCCCCATTCCACCACCAATGTACCCCACCCGCTCCTGCCCACCCCCATGCTGCCTTAATAGCAGGTACCCCAGTTTCCTCTCTTTCTCTCTCTGTCTCTCTCTCTGTCTCTGCATCTCTCTCCTTCTTATTTTACACATTGTGGCTACAGCCCATCTGATTTTCGATGCCTTGGCAAATGAGACAGCATCCTGAATTCTGGAATAGCGATGGAGGTCGGAACTCCGGATTCCGTCTCTCACTTGAGTGAGGTGTGATATTCCAAGCATAGCTCTTTCAATTCCTCTCTGGGAGACCTGAATAGCATTCTCATCCTGCTTTCGTAAGGCCCAGGTCTCTGAGGCGTATGTTAATGCAGGGAGAATGGTGAAGTCAAAGAGATGTGCCTGGAGCCGGAGATGCAGATACACCAGGCAGAGCAGATACCAGCTCAGCGGTCATGCAA
>JAJIBD010015006.1:0-23109 GCA_021461705.1 Cryptotis parvus
TACTATCACTCCAGCCCCTTGCAACAGTTTTGAAATCATTTGTTTTAATTCTATTATGTTCCAGAGAAATTTGGAGAAAAATACATACTATATAGGATAACTCTCCTTAGATAATCTACTATAGTCCTTGGATGGTTTAGCTTAGGTGGTACATTTGGTTTTGGAAAATATAGCTACCATCTTTATACTTATTTAGCAGATCTGCTGTTCTACATCCATGCAGTTTGATACACACCTAAATTGAAGATATTGAAAGTGGTAGAATCTTAGCAGTTTGCCGGCTTAGTATACAGAAAAAATGTGTTTCATATACTCGGACTTACATACTGCAACCGATGTATCAATAGAAAATTTTGTTTTCTTCACTACTGCATTAAATACTTGTCCATATTAAATTATTAACTTGTATTAAATTCTAATACTACACTTTCTGTTGTGAGGATTTTTCTTAATAAAACCGAATAAAGTTTCCATCATAACATACAGTTACAAATATTTTAATAAGTCCGCATTAGTTAGATAAAGTAGTAGGAATAATTTAGGTATCCAATTCTGGAAGATATTTAGCAGTACATATTATAGACAAATATTTGATTTGATTTTAAAGAATTATGCAGATGCCTTTGAAAGCAGAACTTAAGGAAAGTTCCCAAAGAATAAGGACTTTTAAGCTGCAGAAAACTTTTATATCACTAAATCATGTTTAAACATGTATTGTAAAATTTCTGACTTGTATCAGTTTCATGTAGACGAACACACCTGACTGAAGAAAATTGTAGAATTTATGCTCAGTGTTTTGTTTCTGTTTTATTTATTTTTGTACATAAACTATTGCTTCGAAATTAAATTTTAGAAGTCTCTAGGATAGTTTCTTAATTTGATCATGATTTCTATTGCTAATATCAAACGAAGCAATTAGAATCTTAGTTTCAGCTGTTATTCTTTAGGCTGCTGTGTCTGTACACTCACGTACCCCTAAATAGGAGCTATACATTTAGCAACATGTCTTACATTTCCCTTCTATGAAGAAGCATCACTATACTATCACTATCTTCCCGTTAATCATCTATTTGCTAGAGCGGGCAACAGCAATATCTCCATATGTCCCGTCTCATGCTAGTAGAACCCAAAGGCATGTGCTTGCTCCAGGAACATAAAGAGCCTCAAACCATTATATTAGGTTACAGGAATGACCTAATATAAATATTACTGGTATTTGGCATATCAAATGCTACGAGCAGCTTGCCAGGCTTGCCGTGCGGGTGGCATACTGTTGTAGTCACCTCTAAATAAAGCATTTATTGATGAACCGCGCAGCCACTAGCAGCCATGTGAGCCGGGCTGTGATAGTCTGGTCTGCTCGGTGGAGTTGTGACAAGAAGGAAGTTTGGTTGTGGAAAATGGCGGGCCCCATGGAATAGGGGAGGGTGGTCTGGCTTGTTGTGAGGCTCAGCTGGGGTGGCAGGCCAGGGCTAGAACCCGGCATGTCTCCCCAGGCACCTCATCAGCAGCTGGGCACAGGGAGAGCAAGTAGCAGCTCTGCCCCATGTCTGAGAGTCTCTGGTTCCAGCATACCTGGGCCAGATTGAAAAAAAAAAAAACTGCCGCAGGGTGGCTGTCTATGATCTGGGCTGTGATAATCTGGTCTGCTGGGTGGAGTTGTGATGAGAGGGAAGTCCGGATGTGGAAAATGGCGGGCCCCATGAAATAGGGGAGGGTGCTCTGCTTGTTGTGAGGTGCTGGGGTGGCAGGCCAGGGCTAGAACCCGGAATGCCTCCCAGGAGCCTTATGAGCAGCTGGGCACAAGGGAGAGCAAGTAGCAGCTCTGCCCCATGTCTGAGAGTCTAGGGTTCAGCATACCTGGGCGGATTGAAAAAAAAAAAAACTACTACAGGGTGGCTGTCGATGATCCGGGCTGTGATAGTCTGGTCTGCCCCATGTCTGAGAGTCTCTGATTCAGCATACCTGGGCCAGATTGAAAAAAAAAAAACTGCTGAAGGGTGGATGTCAATAATCCGGGCTGTGATAGTCTGGTCTTCTGGGTGGAGTTGTGACGCAGAGGGAAGTCCGAATGTGGAAAATGTTATGTTATGAAGAAGCATAACAGATATTAATTGTGAAGGCAGCACGTAATTATTTTGACCCTATAATTTTATTTGTTAACCATACTGATGATGCTTTAGAATCTTCCCTGCTGAAGCTTCTGCAGTACTCAGACCAGCTGATGCCCAGGTACCTAATCTGGGTCTTCAGTATGCAAAGCACACACTCAGTCAAATGGTTTATCTCCCTAGCCCTAAATTTTAAATTTTCACCAGAGAAAAAGAACTTAAAAAAAAACTTAGAAAAAAACATAACTTTTAGACCTCCCCATATACAAAGCAAACTCTGAAGGAGATTTAATATTTCCAATCAAACATAAAAATGTGATAATTGAAGAGGTTAAAAAAAACCCAATAATTGGCTAAAACAAAAAATTACAAATATATATACACATATATGTATTCCCATATGCTCATATGTAAATATATATATAAATAAAATAAACTTAGAGTAAACAAAAAATCATAGATCATAAAAACACTTATGTAATATTTGATTTAAGGGGCTGGAGCGATAGCCCAGTGGGTAGGGTGTTTGCCTTGCACGCCGGCTGGCCTGTGCCAGCCCAGGTTCGATCCCTGGCATCCCATATGGTCCCCGAGCACCGCCAGGAGTGATTCCTGAGTGCAGAGCCAGGAGTAACACCTGAGCGTCACTCACCGGGTGTGACCCAAAAAGCAGAAAAAAATTTTTGATTTAATCATCTATAAACATTTGAAAAACTATATTGATATTAGAATCAGGGACGCTGTCTCATTTGCCAAGGCATCGAAAATCAGATGGGCTGGACATGTAATGCGATTTGGAGACAACCGCTGGACTAGAGCCATTACCGACTGGATCCCATGGGATGTCAAAAGATCACGTGGCCACCCACCTACAAGATGGTCAGACTTCCTTGTAAAGACCCTGAAGGAACGGTTTGAGGCTCTTCATATTCCTGAATCAACCAGATGCCATTGGGCTACATTGGCACGTGATAGGGTCCAATGGAAATGTTACTAGCGCCTGCTCGAGCAAATCAATGAATAACGGAATTCAAGTGATCAAGTGAAGTGATATTAATATCAAAGTTCTATACAAATAAATTAAGCTTTAGTATGATGAATATTCTTTGTCCTTGTCCTTTTGTCCTTTTAGGACAAAAGGACAAAGAACCCTCCGGCTCCAGGCACATCTCTTCGACTCCACCATTCTCCTGCATTAACATACGCCTCAGAGACCTGGGCCCTACGAAAAGCAGGATGAGAATGCTATTCGGGTCTCCCAGAGAGGCATCGAAAGAGCTATGCTTGGAATATCACGCCTCACTCAAGTGAGAGAAGGAACCGGAGTTCTGACCTCCGGTCGCTATTCCAGAATCAGGGACGCTGTCTCGTTTGCCAAGGCATCGAAAAAATCAGATGGGCTGGACATGTAATGCGATTTGAGACAAACCGCTGGACTAGAGCCGTTACCGACTGGATCCCACGGGATGTCAAAGATCACGTGGCCGCCCACCTACAAGATGGTCAGACCCCTGAAGGAACGGTTTGAGGCTCTTCATATTCCTGAATCAACCAGATGCCATTGGGCTACATTGGCACGTGATAGGGTCCAATGGAAATGTTACTGGCGCCCGCCGAGCAAATCGATGAGTAAAGGGATTCAAGTGATCAAGTGATCAAGTGATGATGAATATTAAATTAAATGTGGTAGAAAACCTGAAAGATAGAGCTGAGTTATCTTACTAAGAACAAAAAATATGTTATAGGTTAAAACAAAATACCTTGAAAGTTGTTCAAAAGATTGAAGTCGCAGCAATAGGACAGATGGAAGACATTTGTCATGCACACACCAACCTGGGCTCCATCCCCAGCTTTCTATGTGGTCCCCAAGCACTGTTAGGAGAAATTCCTGAGTGCAAATTCAGGAGCAAATGCTGAGCATTGACCAGTGCAAGTCCCCCTGCCAAAAAAAAAAAAAAAAAACCAAAACATTGATTTTGGGGATCAAAATGTACTCCATAATGTGAGAACAACGTACAGTTGTTTTTCTAAGGCAATGCAACTTACTGTGCAGTAAGTTCTTATGGTTAACATACCCATACATCTACATTTAAGTACCACTAAATGGCAAGACACAAACGACTATTTGAACTTTAACAGATAATAGCACTGAGAAAAATTATAAAAGAATTGTAAAGAAAAATAATACCAACCTTTAAAGAAATAAATCATGTTGCAAGTCAATAAGAATTAGAATGCATTTGGCCACTTACTCAAACTTAATGAGCAAAACTAGTGAAGCAGATGCTTTGAAAATAACAAAATACATTTCAGTAATAAATTCTATAAACAACAATTGTATAAAATAAGTATATGCACTATGAATAAACAAATTATGGTCACTACTCGACAGTAATAAAGCATTTATTTGAAAAAAGACAGATAATATGATAAGAATAAAAACTGCACATTGATTGATTCCAATCAGTGGCATAATTTCACTGCTTCTTTTCTTTTTTTAATTTGTTAATTTTATTTAACACCTTAATTTACAAAGTTGTTCACAATACTGTTATTTCAGATATTGGTGATTTCTTTGGTAAAGGGAGATAAACAGTAATGGAGACAGAGAACTACATATTTATTCTTAAAATGGGTACAATTTTTGATATACTACACTTGTGCACAAAAAAGTAAATGTCTTTCACATATCTTAATAGGTAAGGATTAATCCTGAAAAACACCCTAAGTTGTATAACTGACATAATATAAGTAGTTTATGTGAGAGGGAAAGGAAAGATTTTGAGATAGCGATGGAGTGACCCAGAGACGGGGGTGTGCACCATATAATAGCAGTGCATGTATTGCAGGATATCATTTTACATTTGACATATGGAATGATAAAATTACATTATATGGAACACTGACTTGTATTGCACAGAATGTCCCCAATGTGAGTTTATGAGTGATTTGGTTCCTCTGATGATGCTTGGATAAAGGAAGTCCTCTGTGATGAGGCTGGCTCACAAAGAAAAAAAAAAATAGGAGACATTGAATTCCAATTCCATTTGAAATGTAAATATCATATAGATTTCACAAGCAAATAAAACACATATCTATTTACAAGTTAAAGAACAGAGCACAATAAGTGTTCCCCATTTTTTATTGCTATTTATTTTTCCATTTACATTTTGACACTGATTTGCAGTTCTGTCAGTGATGAAATTTCTTACACACAATAAATGTTCCAATACCAAGTGCATCATCAAAATGTAAACATCTCCGCCTTTGCCTGAGTTAGTTTCTTTTCTTTGGGGTAGCTGGGTAGGAAGGTTGGGGCACAACAGTTATGCTCAGTCATACAGTGTTGCGGCACCCATCTCCCCCACCTGTGCTCATTTCCCACCACCAATGTCCCTCGTCCCTCCCTCTCCCTCTCCCCAGCCTGCATCTAGAGCAGAAACTTCTCTCTCTCTCTCTCTCTCTCTCTCTCTCTCTCTGCTCTTAATATTTCTGAATATCTCTGTTTTCTAAGCTGAGTATAAGTAGCTGTAAATATTTTTATAGGTAAAAAGTCATCAGAATAAATAAAAAATTTGTTATAACTAGGTAAGGGTCCAAAGATGCTGGCAAGCTGAATAACAATGTGAAGTGTAATAGCACTACTCTTACCTCACTTGTGACATAGAACTAGATTTCAAATAGCATTAATATGTTAAACAAATTGTGTTTTTATTTCCTTTGAATGTGCATCATCTCACATTCACAACAACTCCACCCAGCAGACCAGACTATCACAGCCTGGCTCGCGGCCGCAGTTTATCAATAAATGCTTTATTTAGAGATGACTACAACAGTATGCCACCAGCACGGCAAGCCTGGCAAGCTGCTCGTGTAGTATTTGATATGCCAAATACCAGTAACTTTTATATTAGGTCATTCCCGTGACCTAATATAATTGTTTGAGGCTCTTTATGTTCCTGGAGCAGGCGGATGCCTTTGGGTTCTATTAGCATGAGATGGGACATATGGAAATATTACTGGTGCCCGCTATAGCAAATAGATAGTGATAGTGATAGTGCATCATCATCATAAAGTTAATACCCATAAATATTAAAGTTGAAATAGAAACAAATACAATGAGAAAGTACCAGTTCATCAGTTTTTATACAATTTGTAACAAAGGCCAAATGTTTTGACCTTAGCTATAGAAGAATTAACTGATATGCTTTAGGGCATTGTGGATATGGCCTGCAAATAAAAACATTGAATAAATGGTCTTGTCTTATTTTCCCGCTCATCAATTTGCTTGAGCAGGCTCTAGTAATGTCTCCGTTCCTTGGGAATGAAGTCCATTATTATTACTGTTTATGGCATATTGAATACACCACACTAGCTTACTAGGCTCTGCCATAGCTCTGGGTTTACCCCAGGGAGCCCAGTCTTCGTCTGTCAGACCATCAACCATCCAGGGCCCATGGGGCAGAGCCCTGGGGGTGTAGAATACCTGCCAATGCAGCCAGGGAACACAGCCACACCTGCAACACCTCGAGGGGAAGTGAATAAATGGTAAGTAAAAATATTCATTTAACATATGATGTTAAGGAGGAGATTATTACTATGGAAACATACATGTGATAAGTTCATTTTAATACATATACTATTATAAGCAAAATAAATACTATGAACTTATACTTGCAATGAAAAACATGACTTAAATTTGAGAGTAGAAATCAATCAAAAGTCAAAATTATAACAGAATTATATAGAGAAGAATGCAAATATTAATCTAACAACATATCTCTGCTCACATTGCCTTTGACCAATAACTGAGAAATTTGGAAATGCTCTTATTTAAAGGAATTTTTTTGGCTTAAACTATGAAATTAGAAGTAGCTTTCCTTACATGCAGCTGATCCCTGATTAGCCTATAGCACTATTTTCCTCTCTGCTTTCCTATGAAGCAAGCCCTGACACTGCTGGGTGTGGCCCAAAATAACGTGCAATAAACAAATAAGTAAATAAAGTGAATATGGTATCTAAGGCCAGATTTACAGCCAACAGGGTGAGTGCATGCTTTACATGATGAAGGCCTAGTTTCATATCCATCACAGCATGGAGATCTGAGCACCTTGAGGAGAAGCTCTTGAGAAGAGGTTGGAGTATACTCTTAGCACTGCTGGGTGTGACCACAAAGACAATTTGAAATAAAATAAATATAGAATTTATCTGTAGGAATATTTAGAATTTTGATTTTTCATAGTTGAAAGGGGAGTATACCCTGATAAATATTACTTTTCTGTGGCTTCTAGGAGATGATTAAAGTGAATAAATTGAAGAATCAACTATTTTACAGCTTATAACTATTTTTATTGATCTTTCCATAGATTAGATACTTTTGCTATCTATATAAGGATTCATTGAAAATATTTTAAATATAATATTCTTTCTTTTTCACTGATTTTAATTTCTGTGAAGGGGATTCAAGAATAGAAATATATATGTATAAAATAAATGAAGGGGCCAGAGCGATAGCCCAGCGGGTAGGGCGTTTGCCTTTCACACGGCCGGCCCATGCCAGCCCAGCCCAGGTTGAATCCCTGGCATTCCATATGGTCCCCCAGCACCGCCAGTAGTTATTCCTGAGTGCAGAGTTCTCTCAAGGAGAAACTCTTGAGCTTTGCCGATTGCTGGGTGTGACCCAAAAAATCACACACAAAAAAAAAAAGAAAGGAAATGAAATAGTGATCTTTGGAAGTCATTGCTAATTTTTAAATAGGATACCCAATATATTATTTTCTTATATCATTATAAAAGTATAAATAGTAGTTTATAATGAAACTATCTTTGTGTTGGACAATATTTAATATTTTTTCTAATATTTTAGATTTTTTCATACTTTTAATTGACAGCTTGAGCGATAGAGATGACTTATGGGAAGTAAATTTTAATCACTTAGAAAACTACTCAGTGTAAATAGAAATCTGCCAATTAGTATATTTCAACTAATTATTACCAAAGGTATTACTTTTAGATGGATATAACTAGACAAAAATTACTCTCATTTACATTATAATGTACAGCACTGCTAGTTTTCCTCAGTAAACATTAAATTTTTTGCAAAATAATGGAAATTCCATTCCTAATTTGGCATCATAAAATATTAACTATGTGACATTTATATGAAAATTTATTATTTACTTGGAACATGAAGAGGAGAAAAATTCAATCGAACTATTAACAACAATATTCTAGGTCCATTTGTGTTAAGAATATTTGTGTATCCTCTAAAGAGTATATCATATAGATTTCTTCATTGGCTTCCATTTATATAATTAAGAAACACTTTCAAATAGTTCTTATTAAGATAATATGACTGCTAAGGTGATCATTTATTATTAGTATAGCTTCCTCTATCAATAAACTAAAAAAGTTAAATCTTGCCATTTCTGAATTTTTTTTCTATTTAACCTAATCATACTATAGCATACCGCCACTACCTTTAGCATCATCATTGAAACGGATATTAAACATAATCAGTCATTAAATCTAAAAGACTCAAATTACAAATCATATTTAAAAATTTACCACAAATTTGAACTGTGGTGATCTGATAGATATGTTAAGGATACACATATAGTTGTAGCCAGTTAAGTGTACTGAAATTATATTGACATTTATTTTAAATTTAAAAAATAGTTTACTTTCCTTAAATGTCTAAAAATACAATTTATACTGTGCTTTCTGGAACATTGGGAACTGACTATAAAATGAATTGGAAGATTGTATTATTAATATAGAATTTCAGAAGGAAATGAAATAGCCATTAAATCAGTATGCCCATCTTCAAGAAATATAGAGCATTATTTCCTCAGTTATATTCCCCTGTGATTGCACCAACCCAATTTTAAATGACTAAAGCAATGAGGTTTCCTCTAAACATCCTTTGGGATTGTTTCCCATAGCCTAATTCCAAGTACTGTTAGGAATTTGTTAAGTGTGTAGATTCTCAAGACATTTCTGTGCCTTGTTTCAGCAAACAGAAGTTCACAGATGACTATATAAAAAAAACGAAAGAAAGAATGAAAGAAATGTGTCCCAATATAGTCAGATGATTGAAAAACTCATGTTGCATTTTTGCATAATATTTGCCAGTCATTACCATAATGAATAATATGCAGTTAGTTCCATGACTCATTTTTCTATATTATGATTTTACAGTTTGTAAATAGAGTTACTTGTGAACTGTCTCATGATTTCTAAAAATGGAAGGTGTGGAAGTTAAATGCAATCAAGCAAGAACAATTAATTAGAAAAACTTTCACCCTCAAGTAGTTTTTTAAAGACTCTCAAATTTTTCATTGTTCCTGTGATGTGACTACTAATTGTCATAAACAACAGATTTAACATTGTTCAACACATTATTTCAGAAAGTAGAGACCCTAGGCAACAATTTATGTTTGCATGTACTTCCTTAGTACATGCATGCATATATATATATATATATATATATATATATATATATATATATACACCTGATTCTTCTGAATATACATAATAGATACATGCACTTATATTCAAATCCACACATCTACTTTTTTATGTTTTTCTAACCATGATGAAAGTAAAAAAATATTATTCATGTATCATTAATTACAATCATTTCTACATGAAATGGTTGTTAAAATCACTCAGAAATAAAAATCTTGCTATCGGAATGGAAAAAAAATGTGACTGGAAAAGGTGTAGCTAGGGATAATAAAGGGTTATCCACCTTTAAACTAGGACTATAAAGTAAAATAATCCCATAGTAAATCTCAGTGGATGGACAATAACGAGAGAGAGAAAATTTAGGATAGTTTAGTATTATGACTAACAAGTGACTGCTTACTACTAGAAATCAGTGAATATGGTATGTACATGCACCAACATATTTTATCAAAATATATCCAAGTGTCTTGAATTTTCATATTATCTCACCACAAAAATATGACATGATTCCAGTAAATACATATTTGTGTTATAGAGTAAATACAATAAATAATTTTACGTGAATTTCAAAGATATCCCATTGCTTTGTTGTATGTCTTGTTATTTTATAACCTTATTTGTGCAATAAATGTTTACTTACAATGGTCCAGTGTATGCAAAGTTTTGGGGAAAAATCAAGCCATATCACCTAAGATTAGATCAACAGTTTCTGGCATAGCCATTAGTCAACTATCTATGTTGACTATTCTGTTTTTTATGCCTAATGTAGACTGTTCGTCACTTTGCTCTCTTGGTATTTTGTTAGTTGAACTCAGTGATAGTTATACAAGGAAGAACTAAACCCACTGCTACTGCTATCTAAATCTTCTTCAACCTTTCTCTACTGTAGTATTTGTTGATAGTATTTAAAACAATTTAAATATGTTTATTTAGGAAATTCACTTGTGTCACTTGTCACTTGCGCTCCTGTTGTTCATAGATTTGCTTGAGCAGGTCCCAGTAACATCTCCATTTATTGGGAATGAGGTCCATCATTGTTACTGCTTTTGGCATATTGGATACACCACGGGTAGTTTGTCAGGTTCTGGGTTCATCCCAGGGAACCCAGTCTTTTTCTATGTCAGACCATCCACCATCCAGGGCCCAACGGGCAGAGCCCTGGGGTTGTAGTCAAGCCTGTCTCCTGGCTGCCACCTGCCAATGCAGCTGAGCAATGCAGCCACACCTGTAGTACCTCAAGGGGCAGATTTACAATAAATACAATCATATTGTATTTATGAAATTATCTGCTAAAATTAAACATATTTTAATCTATTCTAGTTTGAGTATTTTATCTATCATTAATAAATCATTTCACCCACTATATTTTGATAAGCTTGACCTTTAAGATGACATTTTGGAGGAGAAATAAGATAAAATGTCTTTTAAGAATTGAGTACTAGGTCTGGATTTATAAATTTATGTTTATTAAGCACATTGAGGTTTTCTTATGCAAAATGAACTTAGAGTAAAATCTGTTTTTTTCTTATGCCTAAACCTAGAAAGGGTAAACCTTTTGAACAGCAAATCATATTTTTATTTGCATTTTTATAGTGTCAGAGGTCGCTTTGTTGGTAGGCAGTAAGTTAACTTACCTTACCTGTTAATGGCATGAATGAAATTAAAAATAATCATAAATTGCTTTAATCCTGAAGTCAGAGGCCACATGTTTACTACTGTGTGTTATATTAAAACACATAGTGGAACACTTAGATAATACAAATCCTATCTAGCCAACAAAATGATGGCTCACTGTTATATCCAGTCTATGGAGTAGATAAATGCATTGTGTGAAAAGTTAGATAAGTTTATCTGTTTTCAAGTTTGTCCACATTAAAAATGTTATGAGTTTTCTTATGATAATAATGTTATCAAACTGATCTATCTCTCCTATTTGTTTTCATTTTGTAAATATTCATTATATATTTAGATCTTATAGAATAGCACATTTGATAATCTCATTAATGGATAGACCCCTATTTGAAAGAGTTATTAAAATATCTGCCATGATTATACTCAAAATATAACAATATAGTGAATTTCAAGTACAGCCTATTGATGTGTACTGAAAATATGGGCTATAATAAACATTAAATTCTGAAAGTCCAGTGACTGAATTATTAATGGTTTTTTTTTGTGAATAATATTCAGCACTGCTCAGTGCTTAATTCTGGCTCTAGACTCAAATATCACTCCTTGTGGGCTTGGGGGACGATACTATGTGCTGAGACTAAACTAGCGTTGACTGCATGCTTTGTCTATCTTCATTCCAGGGATCTTTATTTAGATTATAAATTAAACCTTCCTAGTTTTTGAGCATCTTTTACTTTGGCCTGCTCCATGAAATAGAATATCTTTAACCATCTTTCACAAGTTGATCAGTTTCCAGTTTTCAATATTCTCCAACACTCATGTCTACTAATAGTTCTGCTTTAGACTAATGGATTGCTATCGGCTTCCTTTCAGGAATTTGAGATTAGCAATTAAGTATGTATGACCCCTTGACATTGGGTTTTGAGAACTCGTAATACCAAGATATGTTTAGAAACAGATATTGTTATTATTGTTATTATTATTATTAGTTTTTTTTTTCCTTTTTTTGCATTTTGATAATACCTGGTGATGCTCAGGGTTTACTCATAGTTCTGCACTCAGGTATTACTTCTGGAAGTGCTCAGGGCTGGGGGAGGGGGTGACTATATGGGATTCCAGGGATCAAACCCTGGGCATGTGCAAGGGAAATGTCCTCCCTTGCTGTACTATAACTCTGACAGCAGGGAACAAACATTCTGATACCATCCCCAATTTAGACCAAGAACTTTGACTCAATCGCTAAAGCAATACCCAACAAGATTCATGCATAAATGATTTAGCAGGAACAATGGCCTCACAGAATTTGAATTGAGACCACATAAAATCAGTCCTTTTCTTGATATTACCCTAGTAACAGACTCTGTCTTACCTAAATAGAAAGTCCTAGATAACAGAGGTTTTGCTAAAATCTAAAAAACTAGCCTTGTATAGTCAGCGGTGAGGTAACACCTAATTCTCTGGTCTCCCACATGCCAGTTTGGGATTTGTACTTTCTTTCACTTGACAGGTTTCTTCTATAACATGTCCCTTTAATTTCCTAAATAAACTAATTTTCTTAGATAAACTAATCCTAAATAAATTCATTTAAGACTTAACTGTCTTCTCAGATTATTTTTCTGGGGAACAGTCAAGACACCTGGGAAACAAGGGTGGAGGGCAGAACTGACATCTCTTTTCAAGTGACAGGGAGCAGCTCCCATAAAACACACAACAGGTAACCATCTTGGTGATCTGTAAGGAACAGCCACTGCTGTGTAACAGCAGGTGGGGACCTCTTTAGGCATTTACCACTTCACCAGCAAGTAAGTGGCATTGCCTGATTGTTTCTCACTCTTCATTCATATTCCCCACTAATCCCACTGAAAACAGCAAGCTAAATTTGATATTTTATAACAAACTTTAGAGTGTAAGTTTGCATATATAACACTAGATAAAACACATTTATATTTCAAATGATATAAAACATTCCCATGTTTATGATAAATTATATATGAAACATATTTCTAGATAAACAAAGAAATTTAAAATCATAGTAAAATCATTTATATTTGAGAACATTAACGTGCTAATTAAAGCTCCCAGAGTAAACCTAAACACAGATTTCCCACATACTATTGGCATTATTTTATTTATTTTATATCATGTAATGAGGTAGCAACAAAGTTGATAATCACCATATCATTGTCTTCCCATTCATCATCGATTGGCTTGAGTGGGCACCAGTAACATCTCCATATGTCCTGTCTCATGCAAGTAGAGCCCAAGGGCACCTGCTTGCTCCAGGAACATAAAGAGCCTCAAACAATTCCATCATGTCATGAAAATGAGGTATAAAATTGTTACTGGTATTTGGCATATCAAAAAATGACATGGGTAGCTTGCCAGGCTCTGGCTTGAGGGTAGCATATTCTTGTAGTCATCTCTAAATCCAGCATTTATTGAAGAATCTCTGCTGGGATAGCGGGCCAGGGCTAGAACCAGCCATCCCTCCTGGGCGCCTTGTGAGTGCTGGGCACAGGGAGAGTCAGTAGCAGCTCTGTCCCATGTCTATAAATCTCTGGATCAGCATACCTGAGCCGGATTTAAAAAGTCTGCAGCAGGGTGGCTCTCGATGAACCAGGCTGTGATAGGCTGGTCTGCTGGGTGGAGTTCTGACTAGAGGGAAATTCGGATGTGGATAATATTCAGTGATAATATATGGGAGTGTAGTGTGGATAATTTTGCTTAAAATGGGCATATCCTCAATTGACTTCTTGGAAAACAAATGCCAAAGGCTGCCAAGTGAATTCCTTTGCCAACTGGGTAAAATGCAAGGACTGTAAAAGGGCTTTATACTGTTGTAAAAGCCCTTTTAACAAATACAGTTACATGATGAAGTTTAGGGTTATAATTAAAATTCTTATATACTGAAGAGGCAATTGAGCCTATAATAACCTTTCCTCCTAAATAATTAGATAAATGCATATAGATGTGAAAAATATTTTAATAAAATTAGGCCATAATCATTTGTCAAAATCAGGTTTTCATACTTTATTTGGCTTAATCATAGTATCTTCATATCTTCCGTGTTTTGTTTGCCTGTATGCATGTGTATCTGTGTAAATAACAGAGCAATTCCACAAGATTCTAAAATTCCTATGTTATAAAGTGTATTCTGTTAAAATTATGCTTTTATGAAAGTAAATATATATTTACTTTCCATTTATTAAATGGAAATATTTATATTTCCATTTATTTATGTTGTTCATAAGGTAAAATAATAGACATTTTAGTTATAAGTTTTAATTTTTCTTTTAACATGAAAAACAAACTATTCCTTAAAACAATTAAAATTTATTTTTTTATTTAAAAGACAGAAATAGTGTATGGAATTTCCAATTACTATTAAATCCAAGTTGATATAAAATTTATGATTATAAATATATGTGATTTTATCAATTTGAGGAAATACAAAGACACTCGAATGGAGTATAGGGGGATGAAGGTATAGTACAGTGAACCTGCTTTTGCTTGGCACACGTTACCTTGGGTTTGATCTTCAGCATCCCATATGGTTCCCAGAACACTCTCATGAGTGATTCTTGAGTCCAGAGCTAGAGCGAAGCTTGAGCACTGCTGGGTAGGCCCAGAAGCAAACAAAAACTCGAATTACAAAGTGTAATGAGTTTTCCAGTAGAGTAACATGTACACTGAACAAAAATTACAAAGTGTATGTAAATACATTTAAGTGTATTCTCATGCTTTCTCTCACTATATATATTTTGTGTGTATGCATATTTGAAATCACGTATATACATATAAATACATCTTTTAAGTAAAAAATAAATGATACTTGATATTCCCTGAGAACTATTAAATATCAATATTTAACTGGCTATGAATATGTTTTCTAAGACATATAAACAAGGTTCAGTATTTTATATGTCACAGGTTTTCTGAAACCATCAGGCCTTTACTCATTGACTTAGAGCAAACTTTCCCACTAACCACTATCTTAAAATGTCAGGGCTATTTGTTCCCAACAGCTTCAGGAAATCTGTTACTATTTCCTAAGGAAAGCAGATCATTTAAAATTAAGAGAGTAGAGATCTAGAGAATGAGAATAAGTACATGCTTCTGACACAACACCATTGGAATTTTCTTTATTGAAGAAGTAACTGCTGCCAGCCCCTCTTTGCATGACCGGAAAGATGTAGTGAGGTGGGGAGGGGGAGGCTGGTGCCGGCTCATCCAGGGGAGTGTTCGGTGTACATGTTACTCCACTGGAAAACTCATCTTTTGCTCACAGAGTAGAAAATACATTTCCTTCATATTATGTGAAGATCCCAGTCATATCTTACCTCTCAGTCCCCTAAGTTCAATAGTAGAAGACTATATGTTCCCAATTCACACTCCTTTTATTTCATAATTAATAAATTTGTATTTCTTTTTGCTAGGAACCTCTCTGATGTAGGTTTGTTGTACCACATCAGAAGAGCAGATGTGGGGTGTGGAAATGTACCCCTCTAGCCTGAAATCTCTATAAAATACTTCTATAAGCATCTCAAGATATCTATTGAAGTTTGTTCACTTGATCACTTGATCATTTGGCATCCCATTATTCGTCGATTTGCTCGAGCGGGCGCCAGTAACATTTCCATTTGTCACTACCATGTGACAGTGTAGCCCAATGGCATCTGGTTGCTTCCGGAATACGAAGAACCTCAAGCCACTCTTTCAGGGCTCTTGATGAAGAAGTCTGACCATCTTGTAGGTGGGCGGCCATGTGACCTTTTGACATCCCATGGGATTCAGTTGGTAACAGCTCTAGGCCAACAGTCATCTCCAAATTGCATTACACGTCCAGCCCATCTGATTTTTTGAAGCCTAGTAAATGAGACCCTGTTGAACCCCTCTTTTGACATCAATGATCACTTCATTGTAGAATGGTGAGATCCTGGTGGTGAATCCGTAATACAGCTCACGAAGGATCTTGATGTATTGGGTTTGAACACCCTGTTTGGCTAGGGCTTCGATGACTGCTTCAGTCTCCACAGAATCAAAGGCTTTCTGTAAATCAATGAACGTGAGGCAGAGTGGCATCTTGTATTCCCTACAAACCTCAATGAGCTTGGTTACTGTGTGGATATGGTCGATTGTACTGAATCCTTTCAGGAAGCCAGCTTGCTCTCATGGTTGTCCTTCATCTAGTGTTCTGCCAATCCTGTTTAGGATGACTCATGTAAACAGCTTGTAGATGACGGACAACAGGCAGATGGGACGATAGTTGCTGATGTCGTGAATATCTCCCTTCTTGAAAAGTAGAACTGTCCTGCTGGTTTTCCATTGGGAGGGTATCTTGCATTTGGACAGGTAGTGTGTGAAGAGCCGAGCTAGTGTATTGAGAGTACCGAAGGCAGATTCTTCAGGTGTTCGGGTCTGACTTTTGTCTGGGCCTGGTGCTGTTCCCTATTTTACCGATGACATGGCATGTCGGATTTCAGAAGGGAGAATGTTGGGAATGACATATCCATCCTGTGGAATCTGGTATGTGGGCAGGTGGATTTGGCTATTAAAGAGATTTGAGTAGAAGTCCTGGATAATCTTCTCCATTGCCTTTCTGGAAGATGTGATAGATCCATCAGGGCGTCGGAGGGCAGTCATCTTGGTCTTATAGTTGGGGAAGGCCAGGCGGGCGAGTGCGAATGCTTTTCCTGGCTCCTGCTGCATCTTCCAGTATTTCTGCTCTTCTGTCTTTGAGGTCTTCTTTTATCCCTTCTCTGCACAGTATAGCAAGCTTGGACATTAGCATTTGGTCTCCTGAGGCTCGTGCCTTGCCACGTTGGCCAATGAGCTCGAGAGTTTCTGAAGACAAGCATCCTTTTGTGTCTTTCTCTCTCTGGCATTCTTCGCACAATCATGGAGGTGCTGAACCAGTCGGTGGTATTCTTCATTGATTTCGTCATTGATGTATCTTCCCATGTTGCTGCAATGGTTCCAAAGAGTTCCCAGGTGGTGGTCGTTCTGGGAGTTCTCTTCTGAAGCTTTGCAGCCTTGTCTCCCTGTTGCGTGAAGTAGAATTTTGCACGAAGGAGATGGTGGTCCAATCCTGTTTGGAATTTGGGGATGACAGCAACATCGGTCAGACAAAACCATCGATTGAAGATGATTTGGACAATTTCATTGTCATGCAACAATTGGAATGGGATGGAATGGGAGTGAATATAGATGGTCGGCAACTACACCACCTCCACTTCGCTGATGACATCATTCTAATAACACCAAACATAAGCCAAGCGGCACAAATGCTGGCTAACTTTCACCGAGAATGTGGAAAGATAGGTCTGTCTACAGCTGAATCTGAAGAAAACTATGTTCATGAAAAATGAACTAGTTCCTGAGGCCCCATTCACTCTCAAGGAACAAACATCTCTGAATGCAGCAGTTATGTGTACCTAGGTCGAGAAGTCAACATGATGAATGACCTAAAACCTGAGGTCCGCAGGAGGCATGGAATGCCTTCAAAGACATCGAAGAAATAGTTAAAAGGACAAAGTATCTCTGGCTCTGGGCACATCTCTTTGACTCCACCGTTCTCCCTGCATTAACATATGCCTCACAGACCTGGGCCCAAAGAAAGCAGGATGAGAATGCTGTTCGGGTCTCCCAGAGAGGAATCGAAAGAGCTATGCTTGGAATATCACGCCTCACTCAAGTGAGAAAAGGAATCCGGAGTTCTGACCTCTGTCGCTATTCCAGAATCAGGGACACTGTCTCGTTTGCTAAGGCATCAAAAATCAGATGGGCTGGACATGTAATGCGATTTGGAGACAACCGCTGGACTACTTTGAGCCGTTACCGACTGGATTCCACGGGATGTCAAAAGATCACGTGGCCGCCCACCTACAAGATGGTCAGACTTCCTTGTAAAGACCCTGAAGGAACGGTTTGAGGCTCTTCATATTCCTGAATCAACCAGATGCCATTGGGCTACTTGGCACGTGATAGCCTCCAATGGAAATGTTACTGGCACCCGCTTGAGCAAAGTGATGAATAATGGGATTCAAGTGATCAAGAGATCAAGGCAAAAGAGACAGAGTCCCTGACTCTGGATCGGTTATGGAGGTCGAAACTCCGGATTCCTTCTGTAACTTGAGTGAGGCATGATATTCCAAGCATAGTTCTTTTGATTCCTCTTTTGGAGACCCAATCGTTCTTCCAGCTTTCGTAGGGCCCAGGTCTCTGAGGCATATTTTAATGTAGGGAGAACAGTGGAGTAAAAGAGATGTGCCTGGATTCGGAAGTTCTTTATCCTGTTAGCTATTACTTGATGCTCTTGAAGACGTTCCTCCTATGCAGCTCAGGTGCTAGGTCTTTCATCTTTTTGAGTTCTCGACCTAAGTACATATAACTGCTGGATTCAAGAGATGTTTGTTCCATTGATAGTTTATTGAATTTTATTCATTTAATTTTCTGAGGTTAGATAAAAGCCGTGCACTTATTACAGAGTTCTGCATCTCACAAAGAATTTGGCATATGTGTTAAATGCAAACTTTCCAAGAGTTTCTATGGAGTTGTAGATCACTATGTAAAAACTGACCTTTCTCATTAGGAACATCAAGTCTTGCTCTTCTCTGTCCTTGGAATTGGTCTTATATTGAGGAGAGAAAAATAGCTTTGCATTGAAACACATATAAGCAAAATATTGATAAAATAAACACAGTCAGATGTACCAGACCAAAAATGTATTATATCCTACTTTACCCAATTTCGCTCCAGACAAAAATGGGAAACTCCCTGGCACACAGAATAAGAGGAAAGGGTTATTGCTCATGTGGCATGAGAATTTGGAACAGCCCTGGAATATGTTTTGTAATATTGTAGATTACTGAATCGTACAGGTTGAGGTGGCATATGAAGTATGAGCGCCTGCCATTACAGAATTAAACTGAATGATCTCAGCGTGAGAGGAAAGCAGTGAGAAGAGGAACCCTTGAAATGTTTGATTATATTTGGCTATTCTATAGGAAGAATAAGGATGACTTGCTATAGTGTTCACTTACAATGTCTTACTAATCATCAATAGCAGCTCATTGTTTTAGTAAATGTGGAAAGGTTGTTTCTGTTGTTTCAGAGAGTTAAAATAATGACATTATCTTTTAAACAGTAGATACTACTTTGAGCAGATTATTGCAGGGAATTGTCAAGATATGAATCAGTTTGAGAGCTGGGGGCAGCCTGAGCCATACAGTAAGGTGCCAAGAAGAGACATCTTATCTGACTTATTATCAGTTCTCAAAAGCAGTAAAGAGGAGGGCTGCATATAAAGATCTCTAGGAAAGAGAAAAATCCTGCATAAACTAGGTAGAAAAAAATTTAGAATTATACACACAAGGAAGACACCATATGGCGTTTAGTTAAGTCCAAACATTAACACCTGGAAGACTATAATCCAATGTTAGACTGAAAGATTGGTAAAGAATACTACATTCAAATTAGTTGCATAAAGCAATCCTAGTAATACTCCTTTATGTTTATTTATACTTCAAATTGATGAATGTATACAATAAGTACTTGAATGGCTTATTCACTCTTAGTGTTTGTTTTGTTTTGCTTTTTAAATAGTGATTTACTGGTCTGGGAACTGGTGCTGGAACATCAAAATTCTTAATAACTATGTTTTTGAAAGACTTTTAAACCAGGATGTTTATTTAAATAAATTTTAATAAAACTTTAAATAAATAACCACTCAGTAAGTGCATGATAGAGAAGGGGATTTTTACAGGAAAAAAAAGATTAGAGAGGATAATCACATTCGGTCAATATTAACCAATATCTCTATAATGATTAAGTAATCACAGCGCCAAAGCAAACTCATATAGGTATGTAAGGATGGAGGCTCAACAATTAATATTAAGAAATGTTTCAGTATCAGGACAGAAGTTCTCTTCTTCCTCTGAGGCTGCTGGGGAACAAATGAAAACTCACATCCAGCACATTTCCTAAAAGGTTTTTAATAATACAAAAACTCTAATACCGCAATCCAATATAATGAGAACTATATCTCTGGTCAGAACTTAGACCATACACAAGATCCAAAGTCTCCCACCAAAAGGATCCTATCCATTTGTTGACAGGGGAGGGTCCTGTCAACAAAGAATCCTAAACAGCTTCTAGATAGAAGATGAGTGTAGAAGGGCAGTGCCACACCCTATTATAGGTATAAACAAAGGATGATGCCAAAGACTAATCCTTTCCTCTGAGATTATCTCTTATGTAAAACACTGGATGGGGGGGCTGGTATAAAGTAATATGTCTTAATTTCATGGGTTTCATGTAATCTAGGTTCTTCTTATTTATTATCTGTACCAGGGTGATTCTGAGTATCCTGTTCTCTATACTGAAAGGGTCACATTTACCTCCTAGAGGGCAAACTAGTATGATCCTTCCTATAATCTTAAACAATAGTCTCAATTTAGCCAGGGTGGCAGTCTCCTGGTAAATGCTAACTGTCCCATGCTGGGTGCAATGGCTATAAAGAGGAGCTGTGCCCAATCTCGAAAAACATAGAAGTCTTAGTAGATGTATAAACCAGAAGTTATTCAGAGTCAAGGTGACTTCTGTAACTTGCCATACCCTCTATCAATGTTTACATAGAAGAGAGATCTCATTAGAATGAACCTTGGTTTAAGAGCATGTAAATAGATTAGGCTGTGAGCAAAGTTCCCAAACTAGCTAAACCTATCATCCAACATGCTCCTACCCCAGGCCCCAGTTTCAGATTAAGATTCAAACCCATCAGATCCACCAGCTTAATCCTAAGAAGAGGACCCATCCAGAGACCATTCCATAGAAGCTAAGGGATAGATAAGACTAAACCATGATCTTTTGTCCTCTTCCCTAAACATCACTCTAGCTTAGGACTCTCACCTGCAAAGAAAACCCCAAGCCAGACAGTTTGAAGAAAGCCTATAAATCACCTTGCAACAGTCACCTCTGAATATTCCATCTTGAAGTTCCCATGATATCCCAAAAGGAAATGTATGATGTGTTCCTTAATTGCCTTATCTTCTCTCTCTGGTCTCTCTTCCAAGTTCTTTCTTTTTCCTCTTTTCTTTAGTAATTCTGTAATAAAATAATCCAATTACATTGTGTTCTCCTTGAACTCTTTTTTACTGAGATTAAATAATGCTTTGAGATATGTGGGTGGACAAGAGAGATCTCTTTTCCTGAAAATAACAATCTTATCCTGTTCCTAGAGATATAATTCTTTGAATATGTGGGTGCCCAGCACTAGCTCCTGCCCACAGAGATCAAGTGGCCTTCTGGTGCAGGGAAGCTCGCACAGACTTTAATGAGCCCTTAGCTCTGTCATTGAATCAGCAGCGAACACAAGGTGGGTCAATGGGGAGCGTAGCAACACCCCATGTTATGTCTTTCTCCTATTCAGATTACTCAGCCACCTCACCAAACAAAACCATTTTATCAGTTTAAATCAGACAAAGAAAAAGGGACATTGAAGGGACAGAAAATGTGATCTTTAACACATCTTTCATAGGGTTGTCACCAGAAAATAAAAAGCAGGAAAAAAAGGAAATCCATGAACAAGCAGTGAAAACTATTTTATAGAAATAACCTGGAGTTGATAGGTAACATGGTCATTAATACAAGAGCCATAATTTCCAAATTTTAAACTTATTAAGATTATATCACACCATATATAAAAGATGACTATTTATCATATTTTATTTCCAAATGCTTCAATTAATGATGGATTTATTGGCTTTACCTTCTGTTATATTTTATAATAATTAGTCTCTTTCTGATAGCACTAATAAAATATATAAATATAGATAGAATTCTATTTTCTGTTATAGTTCTGGAAATAAAATTCTCTTAGCATCATACCTTCTAAGGAAAACATTTAATTTTTCCTCTTACAAAAAAAGTTATCAAAATTCAATCCCCAACACCATCCCTCCCAATACCATATGGCTATAATGCAGTGATTATATACTATACTTTTATAATGATATGTCTGGCAATAAATTTGTGTTTTTTTATTGAACTGCTGTGTTATTTGAATTATGCATTAGTGTCTTTCTTACTTTATAGAAAATCTCAGTAATTCTCTTTATATTATTCCTCTGATTTGCCCTGTTGCATAATGCTTCAGCAAGAGACAGAGGTAGCAGGGATGCTCCAGGAAATTACTCCATTAGCCTGTGTGCACCAGCTTGTTAAGAGGATTCTTATGCAGTGCCTGAGGTACTGCAAGAAAGGAGATTACATCCTTGGAGCAAGGCTGATAACAAAGAAGAATTATAAGTAAAGACTAATATTTGTATAATATTGTCCCACTGGTAAGTTTGGCATGACCTTGCTCTGGAAGATTAGGCACCAGGCTCCTGGGAGACCAGCTCCCCTTCCTCTCTTTCTCGCAGTGCTCACAGTCTACAATCTTATGGATGCCTGCCATAGCAGCTTTGCTTTGGTAGAAGTGGAGTAAGAAAGGGCAAGGGCCACATTATCTAGTTATAGACACATTTTTGTTTATATTCAACTATTGAAACTTGGATTCTATAATAGGTAGCCCATTAGATAGATTATGGAACAAACACTTGAACAGGCCAAACAGCGCAGGATATTCAACTCCTATCTGTGGATGGCAGAAATAGTTCTAGTTTTCACTTACATGCAAAAGAAAGAGCAGTGGAACTAAAGGTCCTGTGAGAGACAGGTTTTGAGCTCCACACACTTGACAGTGCAGCAGACCTTGACCTAGGAATTCTGCTGGTGCAGGTTGATTGTCATCTACTGCAAAAACAGTAAAAGAAACAGCACATGAGTCCATACTATGAATTGATTTGGACAAAGAAGGGACAGGGTACCTGAAGTTGTCTGGGAACAGACAACA
>JAJIBD010015007.1:0-33187 GCA_021461705.1 Cryptotis parvus
TGCAACATCTGTAACTGAACCATGGATCCTCTACAGCTGAATCTGCCACTTAAAATCCAAACACAAGGGAAAATAGCACCTCACATGGAAAAGTTCATTTTTCTTCTGGGTGCTCATTCTAATAATATAGTCTGGACATAAGGTGCAACAACTTCCAAATACTGGAGCAGTTCTCATATAAAATCCAAGTTTCTCACTTTTTCTACCGAGTTCTTTTAACAATTTTATTTTGTTTTTATTAATCAAAATTCTGAGCTCATCCGGGTTTTTTTGTTTCAGATTTTAAGCTAGGTATGTGAAGGGTGAAGAAAAAATAGTTCCTTGAATTCCTTCTAATGCTTCTCTTTATTCACCCTCTATGATTTTCCTCAGTTACACTCCAGGAGTCTTTAACATAAAGGTGAAAGACTGATTTTTATGCCATTGACTATTTGTGCATACAACTTTCTAAAATTTTGTGTATATACTACAACTTTCATAGGATTCTAAAAGGATCAATGACCCCCAAAAAGACAATACTACTATTGGTCAATATGCTGTCTTCAAACCTTATCCCTTCATAATGTCTTTTCTCCTTTTCTTTCAAGATCAAAGAATAAATCTTAGCCATAAACCTGTGCTTTAGTCTCTGGGTCCTTTCTTCTTTGAATAGATAAACAAGACCTACAGTATGCTTGGAATTATTCTTGCAGACACACATGAAAGAATATGGTACAAAACAAGAACAGTAAGCCAGAAGATAGGTTGCTTGCCTTGCATGTGGTTAGACCTGGGTTTGATTCTTGGGTTGAAACATTCCATATTGTCCCCCGAGCTCACCAGGATTGATCACTGAGAACAGAGCCAGGAGTAAGCCCTGAGCATTGTCATGTGCATCTGCAAAACAAAAGTCAAAAAACAGAATAAAACACAGGACACATTGTGATGAATATTTCATTTGTATGAAATGCTTTAAGTAGTTATCTTCTTTAATCATCATAGCAAACCTATGAAATATGTACCATTAATGCATTAATTTCAAAGATAAAAAGCTACTCCAAGGTTCGTAGTTTAGGAATAATGGTTGTTGGGGCAGGAGGTATCCCTTTTAAGGCTATCATTAAGCTATTTGAAAGATTGAAGTCTAAAGTCAACCAAACTCTCAAACCCTAGTGAAAATAATAAATAATAAAATACAGCAGAACATGTTTCATACCTGACTGGTACAAACGTATGTGGGCTGCAACCTTATTCCGTAGTAATAGTAGTATTCTTATTCTTGTTTTAAGACTCAGAAAATTAATGAACTCTGACATTAATTTCACTATATGACAGTAAAGATCTAAGACATAGTGGTAGAATGGCAAAACTTCATCCTGGCCAAAATTCTAAGGTAAAAGGAGGCACAAAAAAAAGGTGAAATGTGGGTTTGAAGATAGATAATCTCATTTGTGAGCCCATGTGATCTGTATGGAAATTGACGTTTGGCCAACTCTCCCCATCCTCATGGGCTATGTTTGCACTAATCAACTCTCATTCTTCTGCTCACTCTTGTAGGTTTCAAGAGAAGAATAGGCCCTACTAGCATGATAACAGCTGATTAAATCAGCAGCAGTATTTTTTAGTCAAAATTTAGTCCTTGGCATTAAAAACTCAATTCAAGGCCAAGTTGTATTAGTCATCAGATGTGAGCAAATAAAAAAACTTAATTTTCTTTCTGATATACTTACATATATTTACAATTCCATCTACTTATCCAGAAAAGATCTTTTCTGAAACTTAGTCATGAAACCATTTCATTGAATGCTCATGTGTTCAAATATGCTTTGGATGTGCTGTACAAACAACTATAACTAAAGTTCTCTTTTTTCTTATTCTTTTCCCCTTATACTTTCTTATTTCTTTTGGGCATAGGCATTTTTAAATTGATTTGTCCCTCTTGTTTTCACGTTCAGCATTTTGAATATTTAAGTATTGGTTAGGTGTTCTTTAGGTCCATTAACTGTTTGAGGATGATGATCATTTTCTTTGACAGCCTTTTACTAAATGATCTGGTGATTTTAAAATTAGACTGAGGATTATGTTGTCTACCATGGCAGCCACTGACCACACTTGGCTATTGTAAACTGGAAATAGTGCATGTATACTGATGGGTTTGAATTTATTGGATTAATTAAAAATTAATTTCACACTTTACTCATTTATTAATGTGGCAAACAAACATTTGAAATTATATGTGCATAATTTGATTGGATAGGAATGATCCTCACACACTGAGGTCATCCTGAACACAATTGCGGAACATTAGATGAAGGACAACCATATGAGCAAGCTGACTTACGAAAATGACTCAGCACAATCAACCATATCCACACGGTCACCAAGCTCATTGAGGTTTGTAGGGAGTACGAGATGCCGCTCTGTCTCATGTTCATTGATTTAAAGAAAACCTTTGATTCTCTTGAGACCGAAGCAGTTATTGAAGCCCTAGACAAACAGGGCGTTCAAACCCAATACATCAAGATCCTTCGTGAACTGTATTACGGATTCACCACCAGTTTCTCACCATTTTACAAGGAAGTGATCATTGATGTCAAACGAGGGGTTTGGCAGGGGTGATATCATTTCACCGAAATTCTTCAGCACCACCCCTCGAGAACTTCATGTGACAATTAGAATGGGAAGGAATGGGAGTGAAGATAGACGGTCGGCAACTACACCACCTCTGCTTCGCTGATGACATCATTCTAATAACACCAAACATTAGTCAAGCTGCACAAATGCTGGCTGACTTCGACTGAGAATGTGGAAAGAAAGGTTTACAGCTGAATCTCAACAAAACTATGTTCATGAAAAATGAACTAGTTCCAGAGGCCCCATTCACCCTCAACAGAACAAACATCTCTGAATGCAGCAGTTATGTGTACCTAGGTTGAGAACTCAACATGATGCATGACCTAAAACCTGAACAGCACAGAGAGGAAGAGAGTGGCATGGAACACCTTCAAGAACATTGAAGAAATAGCGAAAAGGACAAAGAACCTCCAGCTCTGGGCACATCTCTTCGACTCTACCATTCTCCCTGCATTGACATACACCTCAGAGACCTGGGCCCTATGAAATAGGATGAGAACGCTATTCGGCTCTCCCCAAAAGAGGAATCGAAAGAGCTATGCTTGGAATATCATGTCTCACTCAAGTGAAAGAAGGAATCTGGAGTTCCAACCTCTGTCGACGATCCAGAGTCAGGGATGCTGTCTCGTTTGCCAAGGCATTGAAAATCAGATGGGCTGGACATGTAATGCGATTTGGAGACGACCGCTGGACTAGAGCCGTTACAGGTTGGATCCCATGAGACATCAAAAGATCACGTGGCCGCCCCACCTACAAGATGGTCAGACTTCTTTGTCAAGACCCTGAACGAATGGTTTGAGGCTCTTCGTATTCCTGAAGCAAATGGGCTACATTGGCACATGATCGGGTCAAATGAAAATGTTACTGGTGCCCACTTGAGCAAATTGACAAATAACAGGATATCAAGTGAACAAGTGATATAACGCAGAACAAATAGATTGCAATTTAGCAATTAAAAGTCTATTACATTTGTGTAGGCAGTATATGGATGCTGCCAATATCTATGATTTCACAGCCTAATGAAAAAGAAGACATACAAATAATTTTCAGATACAGATATATTGACATGTATATTAACTCAGAATGTTGGATGTTTGTGCAGGATTTTATATTGGCAAACATAGCTACAATTCTAAATACTGTCTCAAAAGTGTTTTTGATAATAGTTGAGATCTGACTGACTACCAACACTAAAACCCAAAGTTGACTTTCTCTTAAAATTGCACACCTTTGACTATTGGTCTCATGAGATTGAACCAGCTCCCGATGCTGAAATAAGCTTTTAATGATTTATGGCTATAAACATATTACAAATTCACTTAGAAATCTTATATGCCCATGGGGATAATGTATTCTAAATGTTCTTATACTGGACAATACCAGCAAAAAACTTAATCTACAAACTAATATCTACATATAGATTTCTTGTGCTAAAAAAAGTTGGATTCTAAACCACATGTAGAATTAATTTTCCACTCATTGTCATGTGTACTTGAACTTAAACACAGCAGAGTCTGATAGAGTATGCTGTTCTGGTACCATGTATGGTGGTATGATGCAGGGAATCACAACTGGAGTAGCCAGCAGCTGCATGCAAGACAAGTGTAATAGCTCCTGAATTATGCCTGGTACCACATTCTTAAGAATTAGGCACCAAAAATTCTTTAGATATGTGTGATTTTATGTGTTTATGTATTACACAGTATATAAACAATATGAGGTTCATTACAATTTTATAATAAGGTGGTCTTTTATAATTTCAGAAATATTTAATTTTTTTTTTTTTGCTTTTTTGGGTCACACGTGGCAATGCTCAGGGTTTACTCCTGGCTCTGCACTCAGGAATTACTCTTGGCGGTGCTCGGGGGACCATATGGGATGCCAGGGATAGAACCCAGGCCGGCATAGGCCAGCTGCATGCAAGACAAATGCCCTACCTGCTGGACTATCACTCCGGGCCCCCTATTTTAAAAATATTTTAAGTGTATTGAGAATTTAAAAAAATATCCAGGGTACCCTCCTCTTTGTCTCCTACTATCTCACCCACATTTTTAATCCCATTTAGATGATGGGATAAGTTATTATGATGCCCTTTTAGGGAGTTAAAATTGAAAAAGGTACTGGGGAATAAGCTTTATAAAAATAATTTGCCAGATTAACCTGCTTAATAGTTATTTCAGGCTCAAACCATAAGATAAATTTGATTGATAAGCATGTCCTGTTTAGCACAAAAGTACACATTAACACACATGCACATACCTAACATGACTAGACATGTTTGTCTACCAGTAATTTATGAGAGCAACTATTTTGGCTGAATGCTTTGTTAACAATTTTTTTTTTGGCATCAGAAGTGATCTCATCTAAAACACTTAGAACAATGCTCTAAGCTACATCAAGTTTTCCCAGTTGAGTATTTTGCAGTTGGTGTCCTTTTCATTAAATGTTATAAGCAGAAATATGACTCCAAAATCATTCTAAATTTAGTTGGATAGTCAGTTTTCCAACAGATGTTTTATATGATCTTTCAGCTGATCATTGTAACCCACGGAGACCTCATTAAAATGTTGTCACTAAATGCCATATGGTGCATCTGGTGGTTTTTGAACAAACCAGAAATACCTAAGCTTCAAATTTGGTTTTCTTCCAACAATATTTCCTAAGAGGCTTTATAATAGTTTCAACAGTTACTACAACTAACAGAAAATTGTTCAAAGCTCTTTAGAGTCACCTCACCCAGAAAACTTCACATGCCTTGGGGTTGAAATAGGACCTTTGCCATCTCCTAAGGTGTTGGGGATGCCGCGGGTCCCCCAACAGTGCCAGGAAGCGAGTTCCCTTCTACCTCCGAAGCCAGCGGGGAATGGATAAAAATCAGGAATCCGATGCAGTTTTAAAAAGGGCTTTACTATCACAGGTTCCAATATACAATCCAAGAGCAGGGAAAATCCAAGAGCAGTTAGGGCCACAGCCACATGTAGGCCAAGATGGCTGCCACCACGTGTTGAGGCCCAACAGAGAGTGGAGAGGACCGAGAAGCAAAAACACCAAGGGAAGCCGAAATGGCAAGCTTTTTCTTCTTGCAGTCTATCTTATAGCTAGAAATCCCCCCAAACTCCCAGTCCAGCCCATTCTGGGCTGGGCTATCTAGAGATGAAAACAGGAAAATAGCTCTATAGGAATGTAGCAACTTCAGGAGACCATCTGGCTGTTTACAAGGACCCAGAGCTAATTCAAAGCCTCCTAGCAGAGCTGGGAGGAGCTATAAGCTAAATGTAACTTCCCTGGCATGGAGGGTCAAATGCAGGTAATTTCTCCCAGCACCTCACTTAATGTCTTGAGCCAAGATCTGCCTGGAAATGCCTTTATAGGGTAGAGAAGGGGGTTTCTGATATGGCATGTCTCTGTAACAAAGACTATACTAATGCCAGTTAAATATTTCTCCAAGCCTTCATAAGAGTCTCATTTACTTGACGGTAGTTTTGTATTTTAGTTGCCTTTGAGTTATCAGGGAGCCATGCTTGCTTGCTTGGAGGCAAACAGCATTTCTCTCTGGTCTAACTTAGAGATCCAATGTGGCCAGGCAAATATGCTGGTAAAATCTAGCAAGTCCCACAATGATTGTGGTAGCATGAGAGAATATTTATACCAGCCAGTGCAGAATACATGGTCAGATAAACTGCCACATTTAAACTACCCCCCTATCTACAAAGTGATCTGCAGGAGGCGTTCCAACGCAGATGCAGAGGCTTATAGGTGTCCTGCAACACTAAGGCACTTGGATATGTAACTTTGAAACAGAGTGAAGTATGAAAAGTCAAGGCTTTGCCATTGAAAACTAAGTAGCTTCATTTAACAGAATGAATACTCCAGGTAACAAAGCAGGACAACAGTCCATAAACTCCTTTGCCCATAGACTATATCTGTAGGGTAGCTTTGTTTAGCACAGAATTGTTGCAGAGACACAATCAGACATTTTTTCTCTTTAATGTGGTCACATCAGCTAGAGGCTAAGAACCTAGCTCATACAACCAACAGATAAGCAACACTCACAAATTGGGCTATTGAAAAGTCAGTGGCAGCAACTAAAGTTTTGTTATTTACTGGTGTTGCTTTAAAAGAAATCTACCCTCTAAGAAGTATCAGAGAACTAGTAAGTACAGTGGATAAGGTTCTCCTTGTAGTTACTGATTGGGTTCCATTCTGTCATCACATGGATCCCTGAGCACCACCAGGAGTAAGCCATGAGTACAGCTGGGTATGGCTTCAAACAAACAAAAACCTGCATTCTCAGAACTACTTAGAAGAGCATCCCACAAAGTAGACCATCTTACACAAAGTTTCTATCTCCCAAAATTAAAATAAAGATGAAACTTTACAACGTGGGATGAAAGATAGGATATAACCTTATTACATGGAGTAGATCAGGTGGATGCCATTGGGCTACACTGGCACGTGATAGGGTCCAATGGAAATGTTACTGGCGCCTGCTCGAGCAAATCGATGAATAACAGGATTCAAGTGATCAAGTGATCAAGATCAGGTGACTGGTCAGTTGGCTCCGGAGGAAAAGAAGCAAGTGGCGATGTGACTCTGTTCAGGCAGAAGGTATGTATTAAATCTTGGCTCAGGTTGAGGAATTGCATTAAACTTCAGGTAATGAAGCGGGACAACAGTGGAGTAGCTAGTTGAATAACAGTCTGGTCAGTCAAGAAACCTAATCCCTGGCTCGTTAGTGATATGCTGTCCCCCAAAACACAGAGATAGAGATAGACAAGTGGGCTCTGGGGGACTCCACTAGCATAATCTTGAAGGAAAGGGGAGAAGAGTGTAAAACAATGAAGGAATGGTGAAGGATACAGCCCACACTACACCTAGACAGAAAATGGGTGCTAAACAAGCAAATGAGAATGACCTCTAAGAACAGAGTGGAGCAAACAGACTTCAATTTTTAACTCCTTATTAGTTAAATCTCTCCTTTCTGCTAGATTCTAGGACCAATCACTTATTTTGGTCACTTTTAGGTTTTACCAGCACTGTTCTTTTCTCTTTTAACTTTCTCTGCCTAATTTTAGTTCACTCTATTTCCTTCCATTGCTTCGATTTTTTAATATTGAAAAACTTACCCCACGCTAGAACATGGAATTGAACTTCAAATTTGACCCTTTACCTTTCCTTAGAAGTGACACCTAGTTTCTAACCTCAGGTTGGTCCTTGGGATGCAGCGCTCAAAATCTCCTTTGTCCATAAACTATCTGAAGGGTAGTTTTGTTTGAGACACAGAATTACTATTCTATCTTCTACTATGTTGCTTTACTATATTTCATCATGTTTAATAAGGTTTACTTTTTTTCAGTGAACAACTACAATATAATAAAAATCAAGATATTGAGATATTTCTACTTATAAGTAGAAAACACATTTTCTGAATTTCTATAAAGATCTAGAAAGAAAGATTTTTGCTGCAATTTCAACAGCCTACCATTTCCAAATTTACCAGTCTACTGTTAACACTTATTTGTATCTTTCTGTTTTTTATTGATTTTCTCTTCTTTTACTAAAGTGCCTAAATAAAAAAAATTCATATTACAAATTAATATACAGGCACGTCATATCCTAGAGCTGTACACATGGAACAAAGTTCTTGTGGACATAACTTGCATATGTGAGGCACTGAGTTCAATCCCCAGGACCACATGGACTCCCAGAGCAACTCTGATTATAATGGTGGATCCCAATACACTCAGGGTGGATTCACACCACATTGGCAGACCTAAGATTTGACCTGTCTAGCACTGTTGTCTGAATATCACTGGGTGTTGGCCTTAGGCTCCTTAGACATGGCACAGGAAACAGTCCACCATTGCCACCCTTGCTAAACTTTTATTCCTTTTACTATGTGTGTGGCGAATTAATTCCACATGATTCTCAGGAGATCAGGGGACCCTTCTTAGAAATTCATTTTTAAAAGATATTTTAACTTTTTCCCTTCAATCACCACAAATTACCAAGTTACAAAAATACTACTGGTTGTCTCAGGTGTATGATCCAACACCAATCCCTTCACCAATGTCTCTAGCGCCCCTCCTGCTCCCCCACCCCCCCCTCCTGCCTCTGTGGCGGGAACATTCTCCCTCCACCCCAATGTTAGACCAGTTAGAAACCAGCTCTCTGGTTCTCCTGCCCTTTGTTTTTATATTGCCTTTGGGCATTTTATTTTCCCCTGTAGAGTTTCTTTATATCTCATATAGAGTGAGATCATTCTGAGTCTGTTTCTCTACTCTCTCTCCTTCACGATAATCCATAGATCCATCCACATAGCAGCAGATTACATAGTCTTGGAGATTCTTGGTCAGTCAGGCTGGCAGTTAAAATAAAGGGCCTATGGATGCAAAGCTGTTCTGGTTTTGTGATGCAAGTATTACCTGGGCAACCAGCAGTGCTCAAGGGCCATTAGGGCTATACACTGCAATGCTGAGGAGACAGTATGATGCTGGAGAATAAACTAGAGTTGGCAGCATGTAAGACATGTATCTTAACTCCTGTACTATCTCCTTGAGCTGCCCCATTTATTTCTATAATCTTTATTAAAAATATCTACATTATCTTGACTTTTTGTTACTTAGGAATTTATTTAATGTACTCTTTCTATGTTTTAAAATACATGAACAAATAAAAGAACTTAGGTGACCCAACTTTCTCTTACTACAGGCATCTTTTTGCATGTTTGCTGTAGCAGGAAAATGGACAGTATAAATAAGTCAAATAAATAAACAATTTTGTTCACCTGTTCTGTTAAAAGCCTAGTGAAAAAGCTGGACTTTGTTTATACTGAGACATATCCTTCCCTTGCAAACATTTTGAATTAAGAATAGGTTTTGGTGGTTTGTTTTAATCATAAAATATTGAAGATATCAAGTTAGTTCATCTTATATCTCTAGTGTGTTAGAGACAAGGAAAACATATGCTAATTAGTGTCATTTTGACAATTTAAAAAAAAACCTAAAATCATTATTTCTGGCATAAAAAGGGAATTCATATTTTTCTTGTTACAGAAAAAAGGCCTCTTTAATATTCACTATGTTTGAGAGATTCTGAATATAGGAAAGAGTTCATTTTTCTGTTTGTTGAACATAATCTCTCTAGAATTTTCCTGACATATCAGTAAGTCTCCTGTTCCCATGGAGAAAAAATACACACAGAATTTCAGTGTATCTTGGAGAAGGCTGACTGGCTATCAATCTCAGCTGGAGTGGGAGAAAAATACCGGTTTGTAGGGCTCAATTCAACTTCTAATTTCACTGCCTAGTAATTTAATGACCTTAGATAACTTCTCTTCCTCCTTAAGGCTGTGGAAAAATATGAACAAAAAATATAAAACTTTCTAACTATTTTTAACAATGAAAAATAGCACAAGTCAATGTTTTATCTGATGTGAAAGTCTATGTGGAACAAAGTGGATGATCTCCAAGCTGATTTGTGAAGCCCTAATTCCCTGTGCTATAGAAAGTGATGACATTGAAAACAGTCTCTAACAGGTACTTCAAAGTGACATGAGATAATAAGTGTGTACCTTTGTCTAATGAGACTGGTGTACATTGGAATAAGGAGTGTAGGACATACACACACAGCCAAAGAGAGCAAAGACTATGTGTCGATACAGGTAAAGGTGCTGGTGCACAAGCTCAGAAGGATTTTAGAATTCACCAACTCTGTAGCCAACTTGATCTTGGACTTCTATTTCCAGAAATGGAAGAAAAAATTAATTTCTACTAAGTCATCCAATTGATTAAAATAATTTTAAGGAAAAAATTAGGTCTAGCAAATAATTCAGTCTCATTATAGGATGTTGAAGATGAAAGCTACAGTTGCTAATTTTCTCATTGAGGTACTGTATACATGTATCTAAGTTGGGTATATAAAATTGGGTTAAATTTGCTGTTCAACATCCATGTATATTCATATTCATATTCATACTCAATGCATATTCATACATTGCTATGTCATACATTTTATGTAGTTACTAGTACTGTATACTCATGCAATACTTAACATAAACTTAGCCAGCAAACCACAGTACTGAAGATCCGGGCTCATTTAAGTTAAAACATTGGAAAGTCAATTATAAGATGCACATTAATTATGCCATTAAACTTTATTTAATGTCTTTTAAGAAATAACTTAGAAGATTATAGCTGGTCTTAGAAACTGGAATCTCGAGAGCATAATATCTAAGGAAAAGGTGTTTTCAAAGGGGAAAGGGAGAAGGAAGCACAGGAAACAGGGGCGACACTCAAGGTGCTGAAAAACTGACACTAAAGACAGATATCTGTCAAACCATAGTTTGCCTCGGGAAGAGACTTATTGGTCTCAAAAGAGACAGCACCAAGGTGTGTGTGTGTGTGTGTGTGTGAAATAGTAATATTTCTCACACTGATTTGTTCTGCAAAAACAACTAGTTCATGATTTCATATTCCTATTTAGAAGTTAAAGGTTTAATGACATCACAGCTTGGTCATCATTAAAACACTCATCAGGAGAAATAGAATTAGTTTATAAAGGAAATTTGAAGGAGACTTTAAAAAAAGAATGGGATATAATAGAGAAATATAAAGGCTTATGCAGATTAGTCAGAGGAAAATAGAGAAGATAAACTTAAATGCAGAAGTAATGGATTCAAAATCTCAAAATACTTTTTAAATTTTTATTATATCACCATGATATAGACAATTACAAAGTTGATCATGATTGAGTTTCAGTCATACAGTTTTCTAGCACCCATCCCTCCACCAGTGCTCATTTCCCACCACCAGTGTTCCCGGTTTTCCTTCTCCCCACCCCCTCCTATCTCTGGGCAAAAACTTCTCTTTCTCTGTCTCTCTCTGTCTCTAACTCTGTCTCTGTCTTTTGCTGTTTGTCTGTCTGTCTGTCTGTCTCTCTCTCTCTCTCTGTCCTTGTGCATGTTGTGGTTTGCAGTGCATTCACTGAGAGGTTATTGTGTATATAACTTTACCTACTTTCAATACTCAGTTGTTGTCTAGTATTACCATTTCCAACTATTGTTGGCAAACTTATTCCTTCTCTATCTTATTTAACCTCTATCTTCCATACACTTGTGGTAGATTCCAGCCACTGACAAGTTCTCCTAACCCCTGTCTTTCCTGGCATTGGTATTAGTCTCAAAAATAAATATATATGTATATATTTTAATATCACAAAATGAATGCAGTCATTATATACCTGTCCTTCTCCTTTCAACAAATTTCACTCAACATGATACTCTCCATGTCAATCCATTCAAAAATATTTCTTAATATCACCATCATCAATTTTCTCCATGTTTAGTCCAAATCCCAATCAGGGTGATTTTAATGGTCAATTAAATAATCTCATTTTGAAGACTCCTGAAGACTTATTTTAACCATTATTCCTGAACTCAAACCATCCTTTGAGTTACTGACAAAAATGAAATGAACCACATAAGATAGAATGAGAAATAAACTAAAGTAACAAATAATTTCTACTGAAAGTGGGTTTTTTACTGTACTTCATCGCTGTTATCACCTATCAGCTGTTTCAGTCTGTCAACAAGAAGTAGTAGTTAAACTGAAAATTTTAAACTGAAGGAATCAGAGACATCAGTTTTCTCAGTTACAAAAATAATAGAATCATACTATAGGAACTTAATGTCTTTCCAGTCATTTAATTTCTGTGATTCTATAATATAACTTCAGTTTTTTTCTGGCTATGAGAGATTTTAAATGCAATCTTTTACCATGAGGTATTAGCAAAAACTGCTATGGTAAGGAAAGTCAGTGCTAAATTTGGATAATTTCAAAATTATTTTTTTTCTTTATACAAGTCAAAAATTTTGATGTTAAGTCCTTATTGGTAAATTATATCTTTTAAATTTGGTTTACCAAATCTGAGCTTTGTTTCAATTCTTCTCTTTGTTGGCCATTTTTTGATAATTGCATCCTGTTTTCCAACAATACCCCTTTGTCGGTACAGAGGATAGAATCAAAGATGGTACTGGCACACAATTGTGATTCTTCTGAAAGAAAATCTTTCCATCCAAGCAAAAATATCTAAGATATTGTTTTGTAAACTAGTGATAAAAATAGCTTGTTCATGATTACAGAATGCCTTCACCAAAATACATCTTAAGGCAGAACTCTTCCTTAAAAGTTTTCTTTAAAAGGAGAAATCAGCATGCTTTAGATCTTATCATTAACAAAATACAAACAGAAACAAAACACACAACTTGTGATCATTCATATGAATAAACCTCTGGTTCTCCTTGGGTTTTGTAGGAAAAAGATGAAACAGTTGGTGGTTTTAAATTATTCTTTAATATGACAGTACCGAAAATGAAAATTCATTTAAATGAAACATGCTACAAGTTTCTTGAGGGCTCAAGTCATTTCTTCTTTTATACTGTGTGCTCCGTGATATTGTCGGTAACCACAGCAGGCATTTCAAATACTTTTTTGAATACACGAAATAGCAACACTCATGAAATGGTGATATGTTGCAAAGCATGAAATGTATCTGATTGGAACAGATTTACAAAGACTAATTTCCCTTATCATATACTGATCTGGAATAAAACGTTAGCAGTGCAAGATAAATTAAAAATTGGGGAGGAAGGAGAAAAGTGATTCAAATAGCATTAAATTTTAATGCTTTCATCTGTCTCTTTTATATGAAATGAACTATGTAGCTTGTTTTGTGAAGACAGTGACACCCGCACAGTGTTAGGGACTGAGACTTGAGTATGCAAGGTTCCTGCTCCAACCCTTGAACTCCTCTCTCTCTCTCTCTCTCTCTCTCTCTCTCTCTCTCTCTCTCTCTGTAGCCTCCTATTGTGAAATTTAAAATAGTTCCAGTAAACAAAAAGCTCATGAATATGGTTGTGAAAGTATCTCGCTTATTATTTCACATTTTTATTGAGGTTTATTGCCTATTTGCATCTGAGGTTATATAATCACATGTAGTATATCCCTGAACAGCCATTGAAGTCTGTCTAAAAGAGGCATTACTTATGACCTTGGTATAATTGGGTTTTAGCCTGACCTTACAGTTCAGGCTTTGGAGATTTACAAAGTTTAATAAGCAGCTTTGAGAACTATAGTTTACTATTTCAGTTTTCAGAAGGCAGTATTCAGAGGAAATCATCACTGTCACTATGAAATCACTGTCTTTCCATTATCATCGATTGGCTCGAGCGGGCACCAGAAACAACTCCATATGTCCTGGCTCATGCTAGTAGAGCCTAAGGGCACCTGCTTGCTCCAGGAACATAAAGAGCCTCAAACCATTCCATCAAGTCATGGGAATGAGGTCTAAAATTGCCCCATGTCTGTGAGTCTCTCAGAGGAAATCATAAGCCTTCCAAAGGCATTACAGGTCAGGTGTAGATTGAATTATGATTTGTTCCTTGTTATTGCTACCTTAGCATGACAGAGTCATCTGAAAGACAATATTTTTCCTTATTACCATCTAGTGTGAGAGGAGAAGGTTCAACAAAACAGCTGAAAATATTTTTTGAGGTCATCTCAGGTTTCCTCTCTGTGTCACTAAAAAAAAGAAATTTACATCTTTTTAACTCTTCGTGCATGTTTAGTAATAATAACATTCACAATATGCAAGTTCCATGCTCTGTGTTTGTAAAAGTATTTCAGCATAATTTGTATCCAACTTGTTTTTTAAAACCCTATCATTTAACCCGCCAAATCCTAACAACTAGGGATTCACTTGCTTGAATAATCCAAGTATGACATTTAAATCAGGTACATTATGCAGTTTTCTCCCCTGCTGAGGGGCACGTGCGTTTGGAAGAACAGACAGATCTTACTGCTCCCAGATAAGGTCAGAGAAGCTTAGCTAGATTGTAGTGATGCATAATACTCATTGGTTTTGCTGCTGGAGCGCAAGGCTGTTACCATGACAACAAAGCTGCAGTTGCTACAGCCACAAGCTCATCTGATGTCAAGGCTTCCAGGTCGCTGCAGCACAAAAGCTATTACTTTATGTTGTTTTCAAGAAGTCTTTTGAATAGTAGTACAGAACCAAAATGATTCCAGGTAAACAAGGTTTCCTATATGTCTTCATGTGGACAGAAAGGCTGTTTTACAGAGTGGTTCCCAACCAACTCTTTCTCCCAATTAGCTAACCAGAGAAATAGAATAGAGTGCAAGGGAAAAGGCTGCAAAATCAGCATTAAAGTATTGCTTTATTTCCATTATCTCAATGTATATTTTAAATATATGTAGAATTTTTTATGTTAGAAAAAATATTTTATAGATAATGCCTAAGTATTAATAGGAAGAGATTGCATTAAAATCTCTACAGGTGCCACAAAATCACTTGGTGAGACATAGAACATTCATAAAACATTATTTCTCTGTTTCAAAAATATAAAAATCTTTTAGAAAATGAGGAATAAACAAACCTTTCTTAATCTTGGAGAAGACAACAAAAAGTGCCCTAAAGAGTGCCATATTCAGTGGAAAAGTGATGTGGAATCTGTCTTATAATTTAAAGAAGTTTCTTTAATGCGTCTAGCAAAACTGGTTTCAAGTCTATGAATTCTCTAAGCTGTTTCCTGTGCATGAAACTCTTTAGTGTACCTTTAAATTTGAGTGGTAATCTACTGGATAGATTATTATTGGTACTGTCTTCAATTAATTGAGTGTGGATGCTTTTATTTGTTTTTTGTATATGCCACCATTTTCTTTTGGCTCATAGAATCTCATTTGATAGATCTGTTGTGACTCTTATGGGCTTTCCTTTGTATATAAGATTTTTTGTCTTGCTGCTTTCAGTATTACGTATTGTCAGGGGCTGCTAGGGTTCCCAACAATGCCAGGAAACGGAGTTCCCTTCTACCTCTGAAACCGGCTGGGAATGATGAAAATTCAGGAATCCAGCACAGTTTTAAAAAGCCTTTACTACCACAGGTTCTGATATATAATTCAAGAACAGGAAAAACCCCGGACATTGGGTTCCCAGCCTGGCTTGGCCACATGTAGGCCAAGATGGCTGCCACCATGTGTTAAAGCCCAACAGGGAAAGGAATGGAGAGGAGAGGCAGAAAGCCAAGGGAAGCCAAAATGGCAAAAGGGCTTTCTCCTTTCTCCCAGCTTATTTTATAGATAGAAGCCCACCAAGATTTCCCAGCCCAGCTCAGGATGGGCTGGGCTATCTAGAGATGAGGTCAGGTAAACAACTCTTTGAAATGCAGCACTTCAGGTGGGCCTTTTGGCTTCACCAAAGTAGAGTTAATTCAAAATCTCCCTAGCAGGGGCTGGGAGGAGCTGCAAACTAAGTGTAGCTGGAGCTTAAAGTAGGGCATCACCCAACAGGCAGCTTTCTTTAGTTTTTTGTCATTCTCATTATAATGTGTCTTGTAGTTTTCTATTTGCTTGTCTATTTTAGCTGGGACCAATCTGGTCACTTAGGTGTTGGTGGCTATACTCCTAAACTCTGGGAAATATTTTTTATTTTTAATTTTTAAAAATATTTTATTATACAACTGTGAGATATACAATTACAAAGAAGTTCATGTTTGGGTTTCGGTCTTACAGTGTTCCAGCATCCATCCCTCCACCAGTGCCCATTTCCCACCACCATGTCCCAATTCACTTCTCCTCCCCTAGCCTGCCTCTATGGCAGGTTCTTTATCTCCTTTCTCTCTCTCTCTCTCTCTCTCTCTCCCTCTCTCTCTTTCTTTCTTCCTTCCCTTCACACCATGGATTACAATATATACATTTAAGAGGCTATCATATGTGTCTTTTTTGCCTGTATTCAATTCTCAGTTCTAGGCTGGTAATAACACTTTCAACAATTATTAGCATACTCTTCCCTTCTCTGTCTTTTTTTTTTTTTTTTTTTTTGCTTTTTGGGTCACACCCGGCAATGCTCAGGGTTTCTCCTGGCTCTACACTCAGGAATTACTCCTGGCGGTGCTCGGGGGACCATATGGGATGCCGGGGATCGAACCGGGCCGGCATGGGCCGGCTGCGTACAAGGCAAGCGCCCTACCGCTGGGCTATCGCTCCGGCCCCTCCCTTCTCTGTCTTACCTAACCTCTGACTCCTGCACATTTGTGGTAGAATCCACCTTTGACAAGACCTGATCCATGTTTTCCCTGACCTTGGATATTCATTTCATACACACACACACACACACACACACACACACACACGTTTGCATATACATTTGTTTTATATCATGCAAATAAATGCAGTCATTCTATATTTTTTTTCCTTCTGGCTAATTTCATTCAACATTATCCTCTCCATGTCCATCCATTGATAGGCAAATTTCATTACTTCATTTTTCCTAATAGCTGCATAGTATTCCATTGTGTAGATGTACCAACATTTCTTTATCTAGTTATCAGTTCTTGGGCAAACTGGTTGTTTCCAGAGTCTGGCTATTGTGAATAGTGCTGCTATGAAAATGAAAGTGCAGATGGTGTTTCTGTTGTGTGTTTTTGACCTTCCAGGTTATATTCCCAGGAGTGATATGGCTGGGTCGAACAGGAGCTCAATTTCTAGTCTTTGGAGGAATGTCCATATTGTTTTCCAAAAAAGCCCTAGCAGTCGTCGTTCCCTCCAACAATGGATGAGGGTCCCTTTCTCCCCACATCCATGCCAGCATTTGTTGTTCTTGTTCTTTTGATATGTGCCAGCCTCTGTGGTCTGAGATGATATCTCATTGTTGTTTTGATTTGGATCTCTCTGATGATTAGTGATGATAAACATTTTTTCATATGCTTTTTTGGTCATTTGAATTTCTTCCTTGTCAAAATTTCTTTTATTTCTTCTACCATTTTTTGATGGGGCACACTGTTTTATTCTTGTAAAGTTCTACCAGTGCCTGATATATCCTGAATATTAATCCCTTATCAGATAGGTATTGGGTGAATATTCTTTCCCATTCTGTGAACTGTCTTTGTATCTTGGTCACTGTTTCTTTTTAGGTGCAGAAGCACCTCAAGTTAGTTTCACTTGGTCCCATATGTTTCTCTTTGCTTCCAGTTGCTTTGTTAGTGGTGTTTCATCTTTGAAGATGCCTTTGGCTTCATTGTTGTGGAGGGTTTTTCCTATATTTTTCTTTGGCGTACTTTATGGATAAAGGCCTGATGTTGAGATCTTTAATTCATTTTGATTTTTGTGCATGATGTTAGACAGAGGTCCAAATTCATTTTTTATATGTCGCTGCCCAGTTTACCCAGCACCACTTGTTTAAGAGGCTTTTCTTGCTCCATTCCAGACTCTTTGCACCTTTATCAAAAATAAAATGGTCATATGTTTGAGGATGGGTGTCAGAATACTCAACTCTATTCCATAGGTCCACAGTTATGTTTTTATTCCAATACCATGCTGTTTTAATTACTACTGCTTTGTAGTACAGTTTGAAGTTGGGAAGGGTGACGCCTCTCATCTTCTTTTTCCCAAAGATTGCTTTAGCTATCCGTGGGGTTTTATTATTCCATACAAATTTGTCGGGGGAGCTCCGCCGGGTCCCCGACAGTGCCGGAAGCGAAGTTCCCTTCTACCTCCGAAGCCGGCGAGGAATGGATGAAAAACTCAGGAATCCAATGCAGTTTTAAAAGGCTTTACTTATCACAGGTTCAGGCATACAAATCAGCAAAAGGAAAAGCCCGGTGCTTAGGATTCCAGGCTAGAACCCCAGACACGTGTAGGTCAAGATGGCGGCCACCATGTGTAAATGCCCTGTAAAAGGAGGAAGACAAGAATCCCAAGAAGGGTGAGTGCTCACAAAGGGAGAGAGCCCACAAAGAAGTGCGGGAGAGAGGAAACAGGCTAGTTTATACCCCTGCAACTCAGACCTTCCTCCCACTGTTATGGAAAGCAGGGAGGGTCAAATGCCCTTAGGTAATCCCTCCCTGCACCTCACCTAGGCCCTTTAGTATGCTAATGTTTTGAGCCAAGATCTGCCTGGAAATGCCTTTATAGGGTAGAGAAGGGGGTTTCTGAGATGGCATGTCTCTGTACCAAAGACCAATACTAATGCCAGTTAAATATTTCTCCAAGCCTTCACAAGTCTCTTCTACTTTATTGTAGTTTTATATTTTAGTTGCCTTTGAGTATATCAGGGAGCCATGCTTGTTTGCTTGGAAGCAAACAGCATTTCTCTCTGGTCTAATTACTTAGGGGTCCTACGTTGCTAGGCTAATATGCTGGTAAGATCTGGCTAGTCCCACGATGATTGTGGTAGCTTGGGAGAGTATTTATACCAGCTAGTACAGCATACATGGTCAGATAAACTGCCACATTTAGACTACCCCCTTATCTATGAAGTGATTTGCAGGCGGCAATTCAGAGCAGATGCAGCGACCCATAGGAGTCCTGCAACACAAATTCCAGGAGTGCCTGGTCAATTTCTTTGAAGAATGTCATGGGTATCTTTATATGGACCACATTGAATCTGTACAAAGCTCTAGAGAATATTACCATTTTGACAATGTTCCTTCTCCCCATCCATGAGTAGGGAATATGTTTCCATTTCCTTGTGTCCTCTTTTTATTTCTTGAAGCAGTGTCTTGCAGTTTTCTTTGTACAGGTCCTTTACACACTTACTTAAGCTGATTCCTAGGTATTTGATTTTCTATGGCACAGTTCTAAATGGAATTGTTTTTTTTTTTTTTTTTTAATTTTTTTATTTTTACAATTACAAAGATATACAATTAAAAAGTTCATATTTGGGTTTTGGTCATACAGTGTAGCAGCACCCATCCCGCCACCAGTGCCCATCTCCCACCACCAACGTCCCCGGTTCCTCCCCCCTCCCCCAGCCCTCCTCTATGGCAGGTTCTTTATTTCTTTCCATTTCTCTCTTTCTCTTTTCCTTTTTTCTCCAGACTATGGATTACAGAACATACATTAAAGGGTTGTCATGTGTATCTTTTTGCCTGTATTTAATGCTCAGTTCTAGGTTGGCATTAGTACCCTCACAATTGTTAGCACACTGTTCCATCTTCTGTCTTACCTAGCCTCTGACTCCCACACGTTTGTGATAATTTCCACCTTTGACAGGACCTCCTGATGTATGTTTCACTTGACCTTGGATATTGGTATCATAATATGTACCTATATATTTATGTTATGCAGATAAATGCAGTCATTCTGTAACTGTCTCTCTCCTTCTGGCTAATTTCGCTCAACATAATCTTCTCCATGTCCATCCATTTGTAGGCAAATTTTATAACTTCATTTTTCCTAACAGCTGCATAGTATTCCATTGTGTAGATGTACCAAAGCTTTTTATCCAGTCATCTATTTTCGGGCACTCGGGTTGCTTCCAGATTCTGGCTATTGTGAATAATGCTGCTATGAACATAAAAGTAGGGATGGTGTTTCTGCTGCGTATTTCATCTGTTCTCCCGGCGTCCTCGGAGGTAGAAGACAACCCTCTGTCGGACACTGTCGGGGACCCGGCGGCGTTCCCCGACAAACGCCCTACCCGCTGGGCTATCGCTCCGGCCCCTGTGTGGTGAATTTCTTAATGGCATCAAGAAAGATGTAAATCATTTAAATGGGCAAGCCACAAAATGTTATTGGGTTATCGTGTTTGGAAGAAGGATCAGCAATGCTGCAAGACAGATAAAGAGATGAAATCATAGAATGCACTAGAAGGGTGCAGCTCATTCATTTTGCCTCTAGAATAGCAGGTGTTAATTTCTTCTTTTTTTCCATAATTCTCAACCATTAAATGTGATTGGCATTTTTATGTACTTACTGAACAATGTAAAGCATTGGTATGCATATGCATTATGAAGTGATGCTTCCAATCAAGCTGATTACCTACACCTATTACCTGACTAAAGTACACAGCACTTACATATGTGTTTGTGATGAAGAGCACATAAGAACTTTTGTCTTATCAAAATTCATGTTCTGAGTGTATTATTAAATACTGCCACTATTTCATACAATAGAGCTTTAGAACTTACTAACCGTATATTGGGAAATTTCTACCTTTTGACCAAAACCTCTCCATTTCTCCCATTTTCCCAGCCAGTCAGTTACTTTTTCTACTCTCTGTTTCTACGACTTGTACTTCTTTAAGTTTAACATATGGGTGAAATCATGCAATATTTATCTCACTGTGTCTGGCTTATTCTACTTAGCATGATATCTTCTAGGTTCATCCCATGTTGAAAATGGCAGGATTTCTCTTTTTATATTGTATCCAGCATTTAATATTTATACTGCTTCCCTAAGTCCCATTTTCCCTCTGGGAAATTTAAAAGGGTTATATGATGCTACAATATGTAATGGGTAATATTATAAGAAAGTCACCGCAAACTCAGAGAATTTGACACTTTCTAATGGAATAGTTTAAAAAGATATACTAGTTCTTTTTCTTATAATTATCAATGATATCAAATTCACTGAAAGATAGTGCAGGCTAAAACCTTCAAGTCTTTCTGATCATAAGATGTACAGATATAAGAGAAATTAAAAGACAATTATCTCCAACAGGCATCCATTTTTTATTTAAACAACTTTGATTTTTTACAGTATGCTTTAAGAACATAGGTTTTCTTTGTTTTTGATGGCTGCACCATATTGCTGTCTATATGAAACCTCTGTTGACCATACCTTTGTATTTTCAGTGTAGAAGCAACTGTCTGATATCACCCCAAACATTATTGCATAGTTGCATTTTTTAAAGATCAGGCCTCTATGCTACTTCCTACTGATTTTATTTTCACAAGAGTCAGGAGAAACATTATCTCATTTCTGGCTAGATTATGGCAACGGCCTCCACAATTTTTTGGTACCTCTTGATTTCAGTCTCCAAATACGCTGTTGGGTTTACCTTTTAACTGCCCTGATCTAGTTATGTCATAGTCCTGATTCCCACTTCTATAAAATAAAGTAATTTTCTAACTTCCTGTTGTTTTTAGTGGATGATCTAAATGTCCCAGCAGAGCTGCCAGAGCTGTGCCCACTTCTCCATCCTCATCTTCCAACCCCTGTTTCTCCTTCCAATTACATTATGATAAACCTTTTTTTTGTGCTTAAGTATTTTATTAATTACAGCCTTTGTGATTATTTTTCTCCGTCTGAAATGCTCTCACCTCATCCCTGGATCACAGTCTAACTCCTTTCTATTCTAACTTGCTGGTTTCTGCTTTTCTGGGGCTGCCTCTCCTGCCTCCCATGCTGATTGCTTTCCTATTTGGAGTGCTAGAGTGCTTTGAGTGCAAATAGTCTCCTTCCAGGATGTGTGTCTTACTTCAGAGAACTCAACACTTGTAACATTTGCCCTTCTTCCTTCTAGACTCTTCTAAGGTAAGTTTGTTATAGTTCTTTTTTATTTCATTACTTTTATTTACATTTTTTTACTCAATTACAGTAAGATATACAGTAACAAAGTTGTCCATGACTGGGTTTCAGTCATAAAATGTTCCAACACCTGTCCCTTCACCAGCGGACATTTCCTTTCACCAATGTTCCAGTTTCCCCTCCTGCCTCTGTCAGGCACTTTACTTCTCTCTCTCTCTATGTATCTATGTATCTATGTATCTATGCTATCTCTCTATCTATCTCTCTATCTATCTCTCCCTCTATCTCTCTATCTCTCTACCTCTATCTCTGTATCTCTCTCTCTATCTATCTATCTCTATCTCTATCTCTCTCTATCTCTCTACTCTCTCTCTATCTCTCTATCTCTCTCTGTATCTCTATCTCTCTCTATCTCTCTCTGTTTCTCTCAATCTCTCTCTTTCTCTCTCTATCTCTTCAACTCTCTCCATCTCTCTCTATCTCTCTCTATCTCTCTATCTTTCTCTCTATCTCTCTGTCTCTCTGTCTATCTCTTTATCTGTCTATCTCTCTCTATCTCTGTCTATCTCTCTTTATCTATCTATCTATCTATCTATCTATCTATCTATCTATCTATCTATCTATCTATCTATCTATCTATCTATCTATCTATCTATCTATCTATCTTTATCTCTCTTCTGTCTCGGTCTCTCACTCTTTTGGGCATTATAGCCTGCAGTACAGATACTGACATGTTTTCACATATATCCTTTACCTACTTTCAACACTCCTTGTCCAGAGTGATCATTTCCAACTATTATTGTCATACTGCTCCCTTATCTATCCTAACTGCCCCCTTTACTCCCCCACAAACTTGAGGCAAGCTTTCAACTATTGACAGTGCTCCTGACCTTGTTTTCATCTAATGCCCATATGAGTGTTCAATAAAATTATTCTTGCCACCTTAAAAGAAAGCACAAAGCTTCCATGAGGAGGAACACGTTGCCCAGATTGCTATAGGTTTAGACAAAAATAGGGGAGAATCTTGGGCAATTTTATAGAATCTTCCAAACAAGTCTGACGCATGATTCAGTAGACATGGAGGAGCCAGTGTAAGATTCTGAGAGGCAGTGTGATGAGATCAGCCTGGAGCATATTTGCATGGCTTCTGACTTGGAACTGAGGACACTGAAGAAAGGCACACTGTGTTTATCTTGTCTCTCTTACAGTGTCTGCTCTCCAGAAAAAATTTGGGACTCAACATTTCTCCACAATGAGATTTTCAAATTCAATCATTGTTACCTGACAACAAAGAATTATGAAATTTTTAGTTCGTCTGATATTATCATGCCTTTACTGCTAACTTGAACAAGAAAGACAGACTTGAAAAATATATCCAGGAAATGCCCTAAAAATATAAAGTCCCCTTTGGTTGTAGCTCTGATTTTCAATGGGAAGAGAAACTGAGTAGAACTAGTATCACTTCCCATAGTTTCTACTTAAAGGAAAAATGTCAGCACTTATTCTATGAATGCTAATAGCAGTCCTGAACTTTTGAGTCAGAGATGAATGTATAAATGAAGGATGACAGCAGAGAGAGGAAGGCTGCATTTGCAGTTCTGTAGCTCTCTCTCTCTCTCTCTCTCTCTTTTATTTCCTTCCCATGATGAAACACATACACTCACACCCATTACCTTGTGAAGTAGTTAATTGGCTCCTGAATATATCCAGACACTTCTTTTCTGGACATTGCAAGATCTTCACTATCTATTAAATATCTACTTCTGTGCCATAAACACTCAATTAGTATGAAAAAATAGAAAAACTAACACTGCTTTAGAGTTTTATAGAACTCTTGCAATGATACCAATTGTTAAAAATATGCCATAAATACTACAGTCTAATCGGGGGTAAAATGGGTCATATGAGCTTTTGAATCTGAACAGAAATCTTGGCTCTGTCATCTATTCATTATGTGACCTTGGGCACATAATTATTGGGTGAGTTACCCAATGACATAAATATAGAAATATTTACCATGTACCAGGTACTTCACCCTGAAGTAGGTAGTAGTATCCTGTATCATGTCCGTTTTCTTTTTCTATTTTTGGAGCTTCATTTTGCCACATTCAGAGGTACTTAGGGCTTACTGTTGGTTTTGCTCTCAGGGATCACTCCTGGAGAGACTGGGGATCTAACACAGGTCAGCTGCATACAAGGTAATACTATCTTTCTGACCCTTATTTCCAGTTTTCATCTGGATCCCTGAATGAGACTTTAAGTAATTTGTTTAAGGCCATAGAGTTAATAGTGAAATAATTAGGGCTCTGATACCAGAAGTCTGATTGCTAAACCTTAATTACCTTTATATGACAACCCCTATGATTTAGTTTCTCCTCTAAAGCAGTTAAACTTGTATTTACCTCTCAGAACTGTGGTGATAAGAGAAAAAAGTGAGAAAAATGTGCAAAATTTTCATAAGTGTAGGCACATGGAAAATTCATATTAAATGCATGCTATTATAATAAACAGTCCATGAGATTTATAATCAACTTCAACAACATACTCATCTATCAGCTATCCATGTTAATATTATCTTATTTTTTTCTTTTTGGATTATCTATAATATGATTTTAGTTTTGTACTAGTTTTGCACATCTAATGAGTATCACATTGTGGCTCTCCCCTCTCCACTCACTGAAATATGTGTAGGAAATATTTGATAGTGATAGAGTGTGATATTATCCAGGGCACCAAGACTCAGCAATTTTTCTCCAATATAGCTTGACTGCTTTCCTTTTGAAGGTTCTTAAAGATATAACATCTATCTCTGCTACATAAGGGAATAGACAAGAGTAAAAAGCAAAAATTTTAAATAAAAAGTTTTTTGAGCATTCTACAATAAACAAAGGTAAGCATTTTTACCCTTAACTATACACTTTAAATTCCATTTAAAGATTTTTATTGATGACTAGAGCACAGAACATTTTTAAACTTTTATCTGAAGTTTCCAGTCCATGTTGCTTATAATTATTCTGTCACAACAGATTGACGATTACTCAAGAAAATAAAAAATTGAAGATTTTATAAAAAATAATAAAAGTTAAAAATAGTACAGTTTGTCTAGATTTTCAATTCTTTTTATTTCTTAACTAAGAATCGCTTCATGTCCTACCACTCTACCCTTGGTACCTTTCCTTTGTTCATTGCTTTCATCATCTGAAAAAGTTTGAATATCAGCCTTAATCTCAGGGTTATGTCACTTGTTTGTGCTCCTCAATTACATTATATTCTTTCTTTCACTTTTTGAATGATGTATATATATCTCCAGTATCACTTGTATCACTTATCTTCCCATTGTTCAATTTGCTTGAGCAGGCACCAGTAACATCTCCATATGATATATACCTATATATACCTATATATATATATATGTTGATGTTGATTAATATGTTAATATGTATATGTTGATATGCATATATATGTATATATACATGTAGGTTAAGGGTTATATACTAATTATTAGGGATATGCATGCCAAACACAGAGGACACATTTAAGAAATAATAGAATAAATAGGACTATATTTAGAAATCTAAAATAGCCAGAGACTTAGGCAGTTAACCAGATATTTATAGTATCAAGATAATAATAAAAAGTCTCTGAATTTAGAGTAGATCATTCGATGTTGATTGAGATTGACATATTTTATTTTTATTGCAAGTATCTGCTACTTCTGGGAATAAAATAGAAGCTGAATAATGGGGCATGGTCCAAATAAATGGTCGCTTCTGGGAGGAAAAAAACTAATAAAGCTAACAGCAATTTCTCAGGGTTACTGTGACACCAGAGAATTAATTGAAAGGTATCAAACATATGGTTGGTTGCCTACACATGTGTTTATTTAACTTTAAAACAGCATGGGAGCTGAAGTCCAAAGCCTTTGCTTCCGAGAGAGAAATCTGAATTCTCAAGAAACAATGGCCTCTATAAGAGAATGTCTGAACCTAATCATTGGAAAATTCCAGGGTCAGAGAGTCAAAGAGCAGCAGAATATCTGTAAAAGTCCCCGAGAACCAGACACTAGAAATGTTGATGAACTGGCAGAAGTCTGAGGCTTGAAGGGCTGTTACCCATTATGATTTAGATGAATTACGATGATGCATGATCTATTTTACCACCTTATCAGAGGGAAAGTATACTTCATCTAGAGAAAACATCATCTCAAAATTCAATGGTTTTGTTGTACCTGATTTCTGGAATAAAATTTATTTTCTATGCTGAATAAAATCACTTGGTTAATAGCCAATGGGGCAGGGGAAAGTCCTCGGTGTCTAGTATAATATTTTACTTGAGATGAGGCAAGACATTTTGGTTAATAATCAATAGGGGAAAGTGAGATTAGATATATACCCCAAATTGATTAAGATCATAAAGTTATTAGACCTGGACTTCAAAATAACTAGCATTAGCAGCTGTTACTTCTAAGCAGCAAGTTCTTCCCAAAACTGCTTTATTCCTCTTGGTACTTTTATCTGTATCACTGTCTTCCTGTATATCATCGATTTGCTCGAGCGGGCACCTGTAACATCTCAATACGTCCTGTCACATGCAAGATAGCCCAAGGGCGTCATCCTGCTCCAGGAACATAAAGAGCCTCAAACCATTCCATCAGGTCATGGGAATGAGTCTATAAATGTTACTGGTATCTGGCATGTCAAATACGACACGGGTAGCTTGCCAGGCTCTGCCGTGAGGGTGGGATACAAACCATGCGGGTTTGATACAAAATGGAGAAAAAAGTAGGTCACAAGGTGAAGGTTGTGGTTTAGAGAGTCACAGACACGTACTTGTACAATTGAGAGTACAGGCAAATCAGGCAAATGTTTTGTCCTTTATAAGATCTTGTATTTTCCTAATTGCCTAAAGGAGCAAGTAATGCTTTTCTTGTCTGTTTCTGTTTGGGGGCCATACCCAGCAGTGATCACATCACAGAAACAAAGTAATGCCTAGGATCAAACCTGAGTTGGCTATATGCAAGGCAAGGAAGGGCCTTACCTACTGTACTTTTCATTCAAGACCGTGTAGCTTTTTTTGTGTAGTTTGACTTAGGACCCCACCGAGCTATGCTCAGGGCTTACTTTGGAGAGCTTGGGTTGGGCGTGTAAAGGAAAGTGCCTTACTATACGATCTCTTCGAGGCCCTGAATATGTACTGCTTTTCCCACGCCTTACTGTACTATGTTTCCATAGCCCTGAACACATAATGTTCTTTTCCTTCAGGTGGTCGGTGGAGAGATATCTACCTGTGCTCAGGACTTACTCCTGGTGGGCTCAGGACTTTGCTGCCAGGTTTTCTTTAGGAAAGGAGTCTTCAAAAATGTTCAGATGAGAAGCTTTCTCTCTTTTGTGAAATTTATTTACTAAGGCCTCATGATTTACAACAATCTAAGAATTAATGTTTTAGCCTGACAGTGCTCCTGTGTCCCTTCTACTACCAGAGAAACACACTGTACTGAAAAGGAGAGAAGGCTGAATTTCAGTAACAATAACCACACAGAAGATCAAACCTCAGGAAAAAAAAAATCCGAGGACAAAGATTTAAAAAAAAAATCAAGGTGCGTTCCCCGGCGGGCAGCCCCCGAGGCACCCCCTTCCAGTATAAAGGGCTGGGGCTTTGGGAAGGGGACCAAACCACACCCATCTTCGGACCGCCCTCCTGGCGCCATCGCCCCAGACGCCCAGCAGCTCCCCGCTCTCCCCACCAGGTGCGTTCCCACGTGGGCAGCCCCCGAGGCACCCCTTCCAGCATAAAGGGCTGGGGCTTTGCGAAGAGGACCAAGCCACACCCAGCTTTTTTGGATCTTCCACTGGACTACCTCCACCCTGACCCCCTGACTCCAGGAACCACCCAGCGACACTCCAAAATTCAAAACTGCAGGGACGCTAGCATGTCCACTCAGTAATATCTATCTACCTGAGATACTACTGAGCATTTGTCCCTACATTCTTTGCTATACATCCCTAACTGCAGAGTAATTCAGGCACCTACTAACTCTATTTACTAAACACCCCAAACACACATTTTCAACCTACGATAGTCATTATGGTAAAGCAACACAGAATTCCTTCAAGCTCTCCGATTGAAGTCACTAATACAGATGAGTCAAGCAATAACGATGAGCTATATAACCTCTCTGAAAAGAAATTTTGGAAGGAACTGTTAAAGATTCACAAGGAACTCAAAGAAACAATGGAATACAAAGTCAATAAAATACAAGAGGACATGAGAGCAGAATTGAGTAAATTTCAGACCAAAGTACAAGCAGAAATGACAGATATTAAAAATGAGGTAAGTGAACTGAAAAACACAGGGGAAGGCCTCCAAAGCAGAGTAACAGCTACTGAAGAAAGAATTAGTGATCTCGAAGACGAGGTTCAGAGATTCTGTAGACAACACCAGAAGATGGAGAAAAGACTCACAATCAACGAACAGACTACCAGAGAAAATCGGGATGACCCCAAAAAGGAACAACATACGCATCATTGGGGTCCCAGAAGGGCAAGAAGAAAACCCTGATGAAGAAGAAACTGTCAAAGCCATCATCGCTGAGAAGTTCCTGAACTGAAAAAGCATGCTCCCAGATACAGGAGGCCAGTAGGATACCAGCTAAAAAGAAACCCCAATAAGAATACTCCAAGACACATCCTTATTAAAATGACAAAAACGATAGACAGAGATAGAATACTGAAAGCAGCAAGATCAAAGAAGGAAATCACATGCAAAGGAGCATCCCTGAGATTTACAGCAGACTTCTCAGATGAAACACTCCAAGCCCGAAAACAATGGTGGGATATTGTGAAAAGACTCAATGAACTGCAGGCTCCACCAAGAATTCTTTACCCAGCTAGACTTACTTTCAGATGTGAAGGAAAGATACACAACTTCAGGGATAAACAACAACTCAGGAAATTCATAGACTCAAAACCAACTTTAAAAGAAGGATTGAAGGGTCTATTGTAAAATAAGACAACCCAAAACCACAACAAATTTAAACAGGAAGATGGCACAAAATCCAATGACAATAATATCTCTCAACGTCAACGGTCTAAATGCACCAATTAAGAGACATAGGGTGGCAAAATGGATTAAAAAACTGAATCCAACATTCTGCTGCCTACAAGAAACACATCTGAATAATCAGAGCAAACACAGACTCAAAGTCAAAGGCTGGAAGACCATTCTCCACGCAAACAACTCCTCCAAAAAGGCGGGTGTGGCCATACTCGTGTCTGACAATATAGACTTCAGGCTGAAAAAGGTTAAAAGGGACAATGAAGGCCATTTCTTAATAATTAAGGGGTATGTATACCAGGAAGAAATCACACTACTAAACATATATGCGCCAAACGAGGGGCCAGCAAAATACTTAAAATGACTATTAATAGACCTCAAAGAAGACATTAACAGTAGCACAATAATAGTCAGGAGACTTCAACACTGCCTTATCGACTATGGATAGATCGACGAGACTGAAACTCACCAAGGAAATACTGGACCTGAAGGAAGAAATAGAAGAAAGAGAGCTGGTTGATATATACAGGGCTTTTCATCCCCAAAAAAGCTGAATACACAGTTTTTTCCAGTGCACATGGAACATTCTCCAAGATAGACCATATACTGAGCCACAAAGCATACCTCAACAAAATAAAAAAGATAGAAATTGTGTCGACTATCTTTTCAGATCATGATGCACTGAAAATAGTAGTTAACCATACACAGAAGCAGGGAGTCAAACCAAACACCTGGAAACTGAACAGCTCACTGCTGAACAACAAATGGGTCATAGAAGAAATCAAACAGGAAATCCAAAGATTCCTAGAAACAAATGACAATGAAGATACCAACTATCAGAACTTGTGGGACACAGCAAAAGCTGTGTTAAGAGGAAAGTTCATAGCTCTGCAAGCATTCACCAGGAAACAAGAAAGGGCCCACATAAATAACCTGACCTCACAGCTGAAAATATTAGAAAAAGACCAACAAAAGAAGCCCAACCCAGGCAGAAGGAAGGAAATAATAAAACTTAGGGAGGAAATCAACGAGCTGGAAACCAAAAAAAAAAAATCCGAAAGATTAATGAAACCAAGAGCTGGTTCTTTGAAAAATTAAACAAGATCGACAAGCCACTGGCAAGACTTGTAAGGACAGGGAAAGAGAGAACCCAAATAAACAGAATCAGAAATGAAAATGGTGACATCACAACAGAAAAGACAGAAATCAAAAGATCATCAAAGATTACTTTGAGAACCTGTATGCCCACGAAACATGAGAACCTAGAAGAAATGGATAAATTCCTGAAGTCCTATAACCTCCCACGATTGAAACAAGAAGACCTCCAATACCTGAATAAACCTATCACCAGAAATTGAAACAGTAATTAAAAGTCTGCCCAAACAAAAAAGCCCAGGTCCAGATGGGTTCACTAGCGAATTCTACCAAACCTTTAAGGAGGACCTACTGCCTGTCCTGTTCAAGCTCTTCCAGGAAATAGAAGAAACAGAAACACTCCCAAACAGCTTCTACGAGGCACACATCACCCTGATACCCAAAGCAGGGAGAGACAACACAAAGAAGGAAAATTACAGACCAATCTCCTTGATGAACACAGATGCTAAGATCTTCAACAAAATACTAGCAAACAGAATCCAAAGACTCATCAAAAAGATCATACATCATGACCAAGTAGGATTCATCCAGGGAATGCAAGGATGGTTCAACATTTGCAAATCAATCAACATAATACATCATATCAATAAGAGAAAAAATAAAAACCATATGATCCTATCAATAGATGCAGAAAAAGCATTTGACAAGATCCAGCACCCATTCATGATTAAAACCCTCCAGAAAATGGGAATTGAAGGAAGCTTCCTCAAGATAGTCAAAGCCATCTACCAAAAGCCCACAGCGAGTATCATTCTCAATGGGGAAAAATTGAAAGCCTTCCCCTTAAGATCAGGAACACGACAAGGTTGCCCTCTCTCACCTCTTTTATTCAATATAGTACTGGAAGTACTCGCCATAGCAATCAGAGAAGAAAAAGGACATTAAGGGCATCCAGATAGGCAAGGAAGAAATCAAGCTATCATTATTTGCAGATGACATGATATTATACTTAGAGAACCCTAAACTCTCGACCCAAAAACTCTTAGAAACAATAGATATGTATAGTAGAGTGGCAGGGTACAAAATCAATACCCCAAAAGTCGGTGGCTTTCCTATACACAAATAACGAAAGAGAAGAAAGGGATATTAAGAAATCGATTCCATTCACAATTGTACCACAGAAAATCAAATACCTAGGAATCAGCTTAACCAAGTGTGTAAAGGACCTATACAAAGAGAACTACAAGACACTGCTTCAAGAAATAAAAGAGGACACGAGGAAATGGAAACACATTCCCTGCTCATGGATGGGGAGAATTAACATTGTCAAGATGGTAATACTCCCTAGAGCTTTGTACAGATTCAATGTGGTTCCTATAAGGATACCCATGACATTCTTTAAAAGAAATTGACCAAACACTCCTGAAATTCGTATGGAATAATAAACCCCCACGGATAGCTAAAAGCAATCCTTGGGAAAAAGAAGATGGGAGGCATCACCTTTCCCAACCTCAAACTGTACTACAAAGCAGCAGTAATAAAAACAGCGTGGTACTGGAATAAAAACAGACCTGTGGACCTATGGAATAGAGTTGAGTATCCTGACACCCACCCTCAAAGACATGATCAGTTAATCTTTGATAAAGGTGCAAAGAGTCCAAACTGGAGTAAGGGAAAGCCTCTTCAACAAGTGGTGCTGGGAAAACTGGACAGCTACATGTAAAAAAATGAATTTGGACCTGTGTCTAACACCTTGCACAAAAAATCAGATCAAAATGGATTAAAGATCTCAATATCAGACCTGAATCCATAAAGTACATTGAAGAAAATATAGGAAAAACCCTCCACGACATTGAAGCTAAAGACATCTTCAAAGGTGAAACACCATTAACAAAGCAACTAGAAGAAAACATAAACATATGGGACTACATGAAACTAAAGAGCTTCTGCACCTCAAAAGAAACAGTGACTAAGATACAAAGGCAGTCCACAGAATGGGAAAGAATATTCACCCAATACCCATCTGATAAGGGGTTAATATCCAGGATATATCAGGCACTGGTACAGCTATATAAGAAGAAAACAGCCAACCCCATAAAAAATGGGGAGAAGAGATGAACAGAAACTTTGACAAGGAAGAAATTCGAATGGCCAAAAGGCATATGAAAAAATGCTCATCATCACTAATCATCAGAGAGATGCAAATCAAAACAACAATGAGATATCACCTCACACCACAGAGACTGGCCCATATTCAAAAGGGTAAAAGCAACAAGTGCTGGCGTGGATGTGGGGGAAAAGGGGACTCTCATACATTGTTGGTGGGAATGTCGACTTGTACAACCTTTCTGGGAAAACAATATGGACATTCCTCCAAAGACTAGAAATTGAGCTCCCTTTTGACCCAGCCATACCACTCCTGGGAATATACCCTGGGAAGCCAAAAACACACAGCGGAAACACAATCCGCACTTTTATTTTCATAGCAGCACTATTCACAATAGCCAGAACCTGGAAACAACCAGTATGCCCGAGAACTGATGACTGGATAAAGAAACTGTGGTACATCTACACAATGGAATACTATGCAGCTGTCAGGAAAAATGAAGTTATGAAATTTGCCTATAAATGGTTGGACATGGAAAGGATCATGTTGAGTGAAATTAGTCAGAAGGAAAGAGAGAGACATAGAATGACTGCATTTATTTGCATGACATAAATATATCAGGTGGTCTTACCAAAAGTGGAAATTACCGCAAACGTGAGGGAGTCAGAGGTTAGGTAAGACAGAGAAGGGAACATGTGTGAATAAATGTCGAAAGGGCTGATACCAACATAGAACTGAGCATTAAATACAGGCAAAAAAATGCACATGATGGCTTCCAAGTGTATGTAGTGCAACCCACAATGTGTAGGAGAAGGAAGGGAGAGAGAGGGAGAAAAAAAAAGAGATAAAAGAACCTGCCATTTAGGCAGGCTAGTGGGAGGGGGGGGAATTGGGGACATTGGTGGTGGGAAATGGGCACTGGTGGAGGGCGGGTGCTGGAACACTATGTGACCAAAACCTCCAAACATGAACAACGTTGTAATTGTATATC